>CM018048.1:20173554-20318554 GCA_008638375.1 Nyssa sinensis | reverse complement strand
CTAGCCAGGCTACTCAGAAGGTTTGCCACACCGTTCACCCCTGCTATCATGGCTGAAGAGAGGCCGAAGAAGTTTGTTGTCCCAAAGTTCACTCTTTATGACGAGACTGAGGACCTAGGGGACCATCTTTCTCATTACCAGCACACTATGGCACTACATGGGGCTTCCGACGCCTTTATGTGCCTTACATTCATAACTAGCCTCAAAGGCACTGCTCTGAAGTGGTTTCACCACCTCTCACCGAGCTCGGTCACCAGCTTCTACGAGCTCGGCAGGTGCTTCCTTGGTAGGTTCATGACCAGTAGAAGGTTAAGAAAGGGCCCAGAGTTCTTGCTTAACGTAAAACAATCCAAAGAGGAGCCTCTTGGGGATTACATTGCACGTTTCAATGCCGAGCTTATAGAAATTACAAATTGCAGCCCAAGCTTTCTCGTAGTTGCTATGACCTCTGGCCTTACTCAAAGAGGCTTCAGGGATTCACTGACAAAGAGCCCTCCCGTAGACATGGCAGCCCTCATGGATCGGGCTAGGAAGTACATAAATCTGGAGGAAGCAAAGAACACCTCTCAAAAGGTTAAAAAACAAGCCCAGCAGGATGACCAGAAGAATGACTCTAGTGCCACCAAGAAAAGAGTCAGAAGCCTAGACAAAAGAACGATGTCCAGAGCTCCAAGCAGCACTGGTCCAAGGGGGTTCACCACCTTCACTCCCTTGAATGCCTCTCTAGCTCACATACTTCGGCAAGTCCAAGCACGCGAAAACCTAAAGTGGCTAGAGCCATTGAGGAGCAATCCTAGAAACAGGGACCAAAGTAGGTACTGCGACTACCACAAGGATCACGGGCATGCAACTGATGAATGCAGGGCCCTAAAACACGTAATCGAGCACCTCATTAGGAGAGGACGGCTACGGGAGTTCGTCAGGCAAGATGGAAGGCAGAACCCCCGTAATGACAGGCCCCAACAAAAGAGGCAGAAGTAGAGGCTGGACCAAAGGGATGAATGGAATAAGCCTCAGAAATAGAACAATCAGGTCATCTTCGTCCTCCATACAACACCCCAAAAACAAGGACGTCCAATAGAGCAAGAAAACGGTATGCTTGGGAGGCCAGAACTACTCCCAGCATCCTACAGATCTTTAGTGGTGAGAAGAGATTGAGGCTAGTACCTGAGATCCAATTCTTAGATCGAGATCTTACAAGAGTACACTGTCCTCACAGTGATGCCCTCGTTATCTCCCTCAAGATTGCCAATTTTGAGATCCGAAGAGTCCTGGTGGATACAAGGAGTTCTGTAAATGTGCTATTCTATGAGCCCCTCAAACAGATGAAGCTCAATCCCAACGATGTCAAGCCTACCGCTGCCATAATGGCAGGATTCCCACTCGGGAGGATTGACCTTCCAACCACAACAGAGGAAGGGGAAGGGCAAAAGACCACGATGTCAGAGTATATAATCTTGAACTCTAAGTCCCCATATAAAGTCATAATCGGAAGACCTTGGCTCCACCAGATGGGTGCCGTCACCTCAACCCTCCACTAGTGCTTAAAATATGTGCATAACAATGTAGTCCATTCAATCAGAGGGTGCCAGCCAACCTCACGAGAATGCCACACTTTCGCTCTGAAGGAGAAGGCCCCCAAATAGCAATTACAGTATTCTCATAAGGTTGGGAGCTCAGACCTTTCCCACTATCATAAGACTGAAGATTGTCATATCAAAATTGAAGAACCTCTAAGTCCTAGAGGATGAGACAGCAGAGCCAAGCCCGTAGGAGAACCAATCAAGGTGCTGGTCAGCTCAGAAGAGCAAGGGCATTACTTGCAAATCGGTCCAGACCTGACACCTGCCGAGCAGGAAGAGCTAATAGAATTCCTAAGAAAAAACCTCTCGGTGTTTGCCTGGGAAACAAAGGATATGGAGGGCATAGATCCAGACTTTATCACTCACAAGTTGATGGCAAATCCTGACCACCCCCCAGTGAGACAAAAAAAGAAGGACACTCGCTTTAGAGCGACATCAGATCATTAATGATGAAGTCCAGAGGCCGTTACAGGCCAAAATGATACGAGAGGTATTTTACCCGGAATGACTAGCCAACACTGTTCTGGTCAAGAAGAAAAACGGAAAGTGGAAAGTCTATGTTGACTATACAGACCTCAACAAGGCCTGTCCCAAAGACAGTTTTCCTCTCCCAAGGATTGACTAGCTAGTCGACGCCACTGTAGGGCATGAACTCATGAGCTTCATGGATGCCTACTCTGGATACAACCAGATCCAGATGTACCCATCGGACCAGGAAAAGACAGCCTTTATAACCGAGCGAGGTCTCTATTACTATAGAGTGCTGTCGTTCGGACAAAAAAATGCTGGGGCAATATATCAACGATTGGTTAATAAGATGTTCAGTCCTCGATTGGCAGCACCATGGAAGTTTACATAGATGATATGCTGGTCAAAAGTTTACAAAAGAGCAGCCGCCTCCAGTACTTAGCTCAGACATTTGACGTCTTGAAGCAACATAAGATGAAACTAAATCCCTCGAAGTGTACCTTCGGTGTAACCAAGGGAAAGTTCTTGGGATACATTGTCTCTTAGAGAGGTATTGAAGTAGACCCCACTCAGATCAGGGCTTTGATTGGGCTGGAGTCGCCGAAGACCAAGAAAGACATTTAAGCTCTAAACGGCAGAATTGCAGCTCTGAGTAGATTTATCTCCAAGTCCACTAATCGCTGCCTACCGTTCTTCAAATATTTGAAGGGTAACAGAGCCTTACAGTGGTCAGAAGAATGTAAAAAAGCTTTTCAAGAACTAAAGGAATACCTAGCTTCCCCTAAACTCTTATCGAAGCCGGTCCAAGAGGAAAAACTACTCCTCTACCTTGCTGTCTCCAAGAACGCCGTCAGTTCAGTATTGGTTAGACAGGACAGGGGTATTGTCACGACCCGAGACCCCACCCTATGCGGATCTCGTGTCGTGCACCCGATGCGACGCTGCTTGTCGAACCAAGGGTCTCAACTTGCTACACAATCAGTGCTACTAACATGCAATAACTAAATGCGGAAGAAAATAAATAAAAGTTGCATGTGATATATATAATGTTTACAAAATGTGAAATATAAAATTTCTTAATACAACTATTCATCCCCAAGACGTGGATAACATGGGAGAGCTATAAGACTGTCTGTACTAAATATTACACTTACAACTTCAAAAGTAATGTCCACTACTATCTAGCTGACTACTACTGCTACAGTTACTGCTCTTCTACAGCTTCCTTTCCTGAAAGGGTTGGTAAGTTTGGGGTGAGCTAACTAAAGCTCAATAAGTAATTCTCCTTTGCTCTGCCATGTGTACATGAATATAGAAAGCATTATCCATAAAAGAACTAGGATAAATGCAGATGTGCTAGCCAGTCAATGAATATAGAACTCAATATCAGATGATAGAAACTCAAATGATAAAGCAATAAAATCTGTCTGATAATATAATCATATTGCTACAGTCATGAGCTGTCTCAAGTATAATCATATGCACTCAAATAAAAGCTGTGAAATCTCATGATCATTCATAATGGTATAACATGATCAAGCTATGATAATCAATAATAGATACTGATAACAACAAATGTGGATGCACTTTAACTTAGGGCCTGGCATACCCCTTGATTCATTTTATTCTCTTTTTCCTCGATCTCTCAGCCAAGCACTAACCCGTCAGTTCAGTACTCGCCTCGCAGATCCCACTTTAGCTGCCATTTTAATTGCCACTTTTTATTCCATTTTCTCGACCCGTAGGTCTAGTAAGCATCAGATGGAGTTTGGGACTGAGCACAAATTCGGCTACAATATAATATATCAAAATTATGCTAAATCCAATAAATAGTAAATGTAATAACACTATCTCAGCAACGAAATGAAACTGTTACCTTAGCAGGCCAATGTAAACTGGGCTGCTGAGATCTCACCCCTTGAGGCCTATGTACCGAACATACAGAAATTATGATCAAGATATACAACAGTAAATAAACACTTTTCACAAGATAGAGTAATATCAATGTGAACTCGATAAACGTTCTGATATGTATGGAGTACAATTGATAATATAAGAAAGACTATTGACATGGCTGGAAATGTAACATGTACAGAGATCAGAGATTACTTACATCTTTCTATATCTGTCTAGAAGGTCAAACCACCTTCTTCTTGTATCTCGGTATTCCTATGATTCAGGAAACTCAATCTCAGTCTAGGTATATATATTTAACTCATGCTATTCATCAAATTTTATGTCTCTTTATTATTTATATCTCTTTTACTAGAATAAACTCTACTATTGAATGCAGAATGTCGAACAAAGTCGATTTAGGCTTTCGCGGAATTCAATTCGGCTTCGGTACTAAAAGGGGCAAAATGGTCATTTTGCACTTTCACGGTTTCTTATTTTTTGAGACCTTTTTTCATAAATCAGATTTCACGGTTGAGTCTGGAATGATCGAAATAATAAAAATTGACTATTCACTTGCCTTGTTTGGACTTCGTTTGACCCATATTTGAATTAGGGGTATTTTTGTAAAAATTAATATTTTATTAATTTTTCTGTTTGGGCCTTAGTGACATTTTTCAAAACTTTTGGGGTCAAAGTGGAATTTCCCTAAGTCTCCGTCTGAACCAGTGGGTTCATGGTCAGAAACCCTAAACCGATCTGATCCTTCACTGAACCAACTGGTTTAGTTTAACTCAAGGAACCGGAATCCAATATCTTATCCCTTATCCTATCCACGGTTTGGATAACTCCCAAACCCAATTTCAATTTTCTATCTCTATAACCAAACAACCCAAACACCATTTAAATTCAAAAACAAAACGACACAGTTTCATTGCTCCATTTTATTTTCGGTCGGGTCCCGACCCGATCCGACCCAGACCCGGTTTCGCCTTAACTCGATACGCCCCTCGACATTTCGATCGTCTTTCCGGCCACAGTCCTCGGAACAGTAAACCCTAGCCACTGATTTTACTAATTTCACGTCCATTTTTACTGATTTTTGAATCTTTTCATGCCAAATTGATCCCACAGTTTCAAAATCTTCCATTTGGATAGTTTTAAACTTAAGAAACTACAGTTTCCATCATCTCTTTTTCCCAGTTTCCGGCGACTGAACTTCTCAAATTTTCATGCATATTTCATGACTGTTTTAACCCTGATTTCTTTCTAATCCTTTTCTGTATCATATATAATTATTTTTGAAGCATGGAATTATAGAAACCCGAATTATCATAAGACCTGCAACTCAATTTTTCTACCTAGTTTCTCAACCATTTTAAGTGATTCTTTTGCATTAAGTTTCAATTTTCATACCTTATAAGTCCCTAGCATTAAACCAAGCTTTCAGGCTCTAAAACTTAAAAATGAAATTTTGGTCACTCACTTGGGTTTCTGGTTTTCTGTCCTCCGCGACCTTCAGAACGCTTCTTGCTTCTGCTCCCAGTTCTTCCTTTTTCCTTTTTAACCTCTCAACTTGACTCACACAACCCTATATAAATATAACACAAACTCCACTGCCATCTCTCTCTCTCTCTCTCTCTCTCTTCTCTTTCTCTCTCTACTCTCTCTCTCTCCTCCTTTCTTGCAGCTATTTCGGACTGCCTCTACTGCCCTTCTGCTTCCATCATGTCGGCAGCCTTGCTGCCTCACGCGCCTTGGTGTCGGCAGCCTTACTACCTTCACCATATCCACACAACACACACACCATGACACACTCACACACACACAGTGACACATACACACACTTGATACATACATACTGACATACAACCATACACACAACCACTCAGTGACACACACACACACTATTTCCACTTCTTCCCCTTTTCCTTTTCATTTTCTATTTATATAATATACATAAATATACACTATACAATATTTATACATATATACGTACTATACATTATATTATATGTATTATTTATACACATATAAATACATATTTTTATACATAAAATATATCCATACTCATGCATGTAAATTCTTTTATAATAGCGCATGCATACACTCATTTTAGGTACACTACATGTTCATGAAATATGGACGTGCATAGAATTACGTGTAGGCACGCATTACGATACTGTGTCCTGAGGTACTAGGGTACGGCCCGGCACTGGCCATACTAAGCAAAACATTCATCTTTCAAAATCAATACAATTCCGTAATTATTGTGACATAGAGCTTAAACAATTCAGGTTACACTATTCAATCGACCTATCTCGGTTTACGTGTCATATCTCGGGTTTACATTGGTATGAGTGTCATATCCCGAGTCAGGATATTACAGGTATCCAGAAGCCCATATTCTACGTCAGCAAGGCACTATCAGATACGGAGAAAAGGTATCCAGAAATTGAGAAGTTGGCCTTTGAGTTAATAGTTTCTGCACGGAAGCTCCAACCCTATTTCCAAGCACATCTTATTGAAATTCCAACGGCCTATCCATTGAAGCCAGTCCTAAGGAAGCTTGAGGTCTTAGGACAATTGGTCAAGTAGTCTGTGGAATTGGGGGAATTTGACATATCCTATGTTCCACGGACCTCCATTAAAGGTTAAGCATTGTCAGATTTCGTCGCTAAGTTCACCCCAGCACTACACGATAAGGCACAGCTCAGTAAGAGTTCAGCCACATGGCAGCTCTATACCGATGGGTCATCCACAGACCACAGTTTTGGTGTCGGCTTGGTATTACGATCCCCTGAGGGACTTGTAGTTGAAAAGGCAATAAGCTTGGGATTCAGAGCTTCAAACAATGAAGCTGAGTATAAGGCCCTCATCCTTGGGGGTAAAAATGGCTCTAGAATATGAAGTCTAGAGCCTCGAAGTTTTCTCTAACTCTTAGTTGGTGGTGAGCCAAATCCTGGGAGAATTTTCCATTAAAGATAACAGAATGCTCCGGTATTCAGAACTAATGGGTCTGCTAAATCGCTCATTTCATAAATTCTCTATCCAGAAAATTGAAAGAGGTCAGAATTACAGAGCTGCTGCTTTGGCAAACATAGCATCTCATCTCAAGCCAGAAGGAGATTCTACTCTAAAGATCTCTCATTAGCCAAGGCCAAGCATAGAAGAAGTTCAAACAGCCCAGGTTACCGAGCAAACCCAAAACTGGATGACTCCTATCATCCAATACCTAGAAGGAGGGCTGCTCCCAGAAGACAAAAAAATGGCCCAAAGAATTCGAATTAGGGCAGCTCGGTACCTTGTCATGAATGGGAAGCTTTTCCGCAAATCTTATTCTCAACCCTTACTAAGGTGTCTAACTCTAGAGGAATCTCGGGATGTCCTGGCAGAAATACAAGAAGAAATTTACAGAAACCTTAATGGGGGCAGAACTATAGCCCACCGAGCTTTAACACAGGGCTACTACTGGCCCGGTATACTAAAGCAGGCTAAGGAGTACGTCTAGAAATGTGACAAATGCCAACGGTTCGCTCCTTACCAACACCAGCCCCACCATGAGCTCATTCTTATTGCCAATGCATGGCCTTTTGCTTAGTAGAGGATGGACATCATAGGTCCACTACCAAAGGCCACACCAAACAAGAAATATCTTTTAGTGTCCATTGACTATTTCTCTAAATGGGCAGAGACAGAGCCCCTAACACACATCACAGAGAAAGAAGTTAAGAGCTTCACCTGGAAGAACATAGTCTGCAGGTTCGACATACCACGCATTATCATCTCAAATAATGGTACGCAGTTTGCTGGAAAAATTTTCAAGAAATTCTGCTAAGATCTACACATCAGTTAACATTTTGCATCACCAAGCCATCCCCAAGCCAACGGGCAAGCAAAAGTCACCAACCGAATAATCCTCGATGCCCTTAAAAAAAGGTTAGAAAAAGCCAAGGGAAGATGGGTTGAAAAATTCCCTGGTGTTCTTTAGGCCTACAGGACCACCAGAAGAACACCCACCTCTGAAACTCCATTCTCACTTGCCTACGGCACGGAGGCCGTAATCCTTGTTGAGATCGGTATGCCTACCCTGAGGATAGAAGCTTTTGACCAAGGGGCCAATGATCAGCAGCTTGCAGAGAACTTGGACCTACTTGAAGAAAAGCGAGATCAAGCTAGGATCAGGATGGAAGCATATCAACACAGGATGGTCAACAACTTTAAACTAGGGCTAAAGCCCCTCAGCTTTCAGATTGAGGATCTCTTCTTAAGAAGAGTGTTTCTAAACACCAAGGATCCCACTATGGGAAAATTATCACCCAACTGGGAGGGCCCTTATAAGGTAACGAAGATAGTTAGACCTACCACCTACTGGTTAGAGGACCTGGCTAGGAAGTCTATACCTAGGCCTTGGAATGTAGAACACTTACGAAAATATTATTAATAAAGATTTTCTCCTTCTTAAAATATCTCCATTAAGTGTTCCCATCTCAATGTACAGACCCCTAAAAACCTTGCAGCCTGTGCAAATGTTATAGGTCTGGTCCATCTCTGTAACACTCCGACCTTAATTAATAATTAGTTTGCTAATTATTAATTAGTACCGACTTAAAGAATAATAAAGGGGGTTACTAGGAATCTCTCAGCGGACGTGATAGACCAACAAAATAATTAAACATGTCTGGAGAAGAGGGTGTAATATCCGAACCAAATTATCAATTAATTAGGAGAAATTATATCGGTTTAACACTGATGGAACTCGAATTAGTTAACTATGGAAATCCCAAGTAAATAATAACCGACGCGGGGCCCTTGACATTGAAGCTAACTGAGATACGAAACCCCCAGAAGAAACCACATCGAAAAAAGAGCAACAGAAAAGAAATTACAGAGGAAATAGTGAAAACAGTATTCTGTGCAGCCAAACAAGGCCTAAGCCCAAAAATGTGAAAAAGGGGCAACAGTGAGGCCAAGGGGACTTGAACCCTTGACCTAAATGAGCAAGCATATGGCACCCAAAAAATTACCAAGTTGGCTGCCAACATCTTTATGCCTATATATACAACAGAATTGTATATAACACTAAAATTACCCAAGTCTGCCTCCAAAATTGGCCAATGGCCATACATGCAAACCCTTCATCATTGGCTTACATCAGCCCACATTAGCTCACATCACCCTCTGATTATTCAGCCACCTCATTGGTACATACGTATATAGATGTATATGTATGGGTGTGCATTAGTGTGTATATATATATATATATATTTGTATATATGTATATATGTATTTATGTTCTTTGAAAACACAAAAAAGGTGTGCATGTGTTCTGCACCTAGCCTGAGAGGGGGAACCAAAGCATAAGTGTGGGTTATCTTGTGGGAGAAGGCTGCTAGAGAGAGACTAGAGAAAGAAACAATGTTACAAGCTTGTGTGTGCATGGTGTTTACATGGAGATGCACAAAAGAAGAAAAGATGAAGGATACTGAGAGGCATTCTGACTGAACTAAGGAAGCCAAGGACCCCATATTGAGCCATGTAGGAACAGTGTCGGTTCGAAGGTATGAAACATCAAAACTGCTTTGACTTTTGTTTAGATTATTGGCATTGTTTTCGTATTTTTGAGCCCTATAATTGCATACATGAAGTTTAGAATGAGAAAACATGATCAAGGCATGAAAAATCTAAAACTTGATAGCCCTAAAACGCTTAAACCATACACTGGCAGCCATGGATGACCTTCCATACAGCAAATCTGATCCGACTAGAGTTAAACCTCGATTGAGGGATAGGGACCTGAACTAAATGTTGTAAGGTTTTCACTGCAACAAGAACGAGATCAAATGGCTAAAAAATGAGCCTCAAAACCAGAGTTGCAGGTTTCGGCCATCGGCCATGAAACCCAACCCCACGAACCTTGCTCTAAACCTGATTTTGGTAATGGGGACTTGAACCCCATGATGCATCGATCATTTTAAGCCAAACCAAGCAAGTTTTGGTGATGGATTGAGGATTTACAACTGTAACACCCCGATTCCGTGAAATTAATAATTAATTAATAACTATTAATTAATACCGACTTACAGAATGATTTAGGGAATTAATCATAATCCCGACGGTCGCCATAGACCGATTAAATAAAGAAAATGTCTGGAGGGAAGGGTACTTTACCTGAACTCAAATTACTGATTAATTCGGTGAAATAACGCCGTTTTGATACTAACGAAACCCGAATTAGCTAACCCGGGAAATTCCGAATGATTAATAAATGACACGGAACCTCTGACACTGAAGAATACTGAAATACGGAACCCTCGGAAGAAACCGCATCAAAAAAGGAGTTACGGAATGAAAGTTATGGAAGAAACATTGAAATCGAATTAATGCGCAGCCAAACAGGGCCTAAGCCCGAAATAGGGAAAAAGACCAAAAATGTGGCCAAGGGGATTTGATCCCTTGACCAAACTAGGCAAAATTTAGTTTACCAAAAAATTACCACCTAGGCTAGGAACACTTTTGTGTATATATGTACAAAGATATGTATATAAGTGTAAATCTGATTTGGCCTCTCCCCAAAGTGGCCAATGGACAAGCATGCAACACCTCATCCATGCATCACCCTATGCCCCTAGGCCATCATGCCTATGCACCCTAGATCATCATGCCTATACACCACATGATGACCTCTCCTCCAACCAAAATACATGCAAATTAATCATGAGGTTGGGAGATGTATTGAACAAGAAAAATCAGATTTGCATTTACACAATCTCCATATATGCATGGAGGGAAAAAAATCAGAACTGTAGAGAGACTGTAATGCTGGGTTATAGAGAGAGAGATTCCAAGCCATTTGTGAGAAGCCGTGTGTGTGAAACATGGTGTATATGCATGTCCATGGGAGATGCATCAAGAGGAGGGGAACTGAGGCAAGACTGACTGAGGCACACCTGAGGTGCCAAAAATCTGGACTGAGCCGTGTAGGAGCAGTGGCCCGAACCAAGAGGTAACACCTCAAATTTGCTAAATTTTCTGTTTAAAACTTGTTGCTATTTTTGATGGTTTTGAATCCTTTAAAATGCATGCACGAAACCCTCTTGACACTAGAAACATCAGGGTCAATTTAGTAGGCCAACAGGGCTTGAAAACCCACTGACCGTACCTAAGTCCACCATGGATGGACCAAGAATTGCAGGTCTGATTCGACCTCCATAAAACCAAGTTTTGATGGTTTATAAGTGATATAGACACTGAGGGGGTTCAAAAACCACTGACCCGCGACCCCATTGCCTGAGTTTAGACCCTCAAAACCGAACCTATAGGTCTCGGCCATGGAATCCAAAATCTGGAATAGGCCCTAAAACTGAAATTTATAAATGGGATATTGATCCCCATGAACACACGGTCACAACGAGCCAAACCACGTGAGGTTTGGTGGAGAAATGAGTCCACGCGACTGAGCTGAAACCCCCCCATGATAATCCGTTAAACAGAGCTTAATCCGTGAATTCGAAGCTCAAAATGGATGTTAAAGGATGGATATGAAGTGCAGAAACCCATCGGGATTGAAATCAGCAAGAAATCGTGTCTAAATTGCCACGAAATTGAAAGAGAAATTCTTTGTAAATTAGGGCAACCGAGGGTAAAACAGTGGGGAAGATGGAGTTGACTCGGCCGAGTTGACCGAGCCAATCCGAGCTGACTCGGACACGTGTCGCCTCAAGACCGTGCCACTGTTTTAATAAAACTGCACCGTTTTGATGTTTTAAATTTAGAATCTAGAATTGGCCTGTTTGGTTACGAGTTTTAAAAATTGAAATTGATTTGGGGCTAAACCTGTATACGGATAAGGACCAATTTGGGATATGAGGGATATGTTATCCCGGTTCTCTGGGGGACCTGAACCGGCTGATTTAGTTGATAAAGGGACCGGTTTAGGGTTTTGAATTGAAAACCCAATGGTCCACTGTTTGAAATTAAAAAATTGAACCAGAACTTTTGTAAATTGGTTTTTGATCCCAACAGTTTTGGGGAATTACACAGTCGCCCAGATTTTGGAAAACTCTTTCATTTAAGCCCTGAATAAATTAATTAAATAATAAAATAATTATTTTATTATTTTATTAAATAGGTAAAATTACAATTTTACCCCTAGACATTAAATATGTCAAACGGAGTCCAAATTAAGTAAATAAATAGTGTATTTTCACTATTTCAAGTATTCTGGACTCAATGGTACAGTCCAAATTGGGAAATTATGTACCGAAAAATACAGACACGTAGGTGTAAATTACTGTACTGCCCCTGATAGTACCCGAACCCAAATAAAAATAAAAGACAGTCTATTTTGACTATGTCGGGCGTTCTGAACTCAACAGTGAGGTCCGTCTAACGAACCGAAGTCCCGAAAAATACAGACACATAAAGTGTAAATGACCGTACTGCCCCTAATAATTCCTAGGGTCAATTAAACATAACGATAGTCCAACTTAATTATGTCGGACACTCTGGACCCAATGGTGAGGTCCGTTTTATGAACTGACGTGCCGAAAAATATGACACGTGAAATTACCAAATTACCCCTGATACTGTACGAAGCCCAAATGAAGTCCGATTGGGACGAAATTGATAGCGATAGAGCCCAGATACTGGTGAGACTGTAAACATGATTAAATAATGATTCGGAGTCAGAATCTTACAAAACGTAAAATGACCAAAATACCCCTGAGCACAGTAAGTGCGAGTAGAGGTCAAATAAAGGTCAAACTGATCTGATAAATTATCATAGGGATAATTATGAACACTGGAGGGCTAAGTAAGACTCCGGAACAGTTAACGCGTAAAACGAGAAATGACCGATGTGTCCCGACAATCTAAAACAGATACCAAATGAAGTCCAAGGGACTTACAAATTTATACATGAGATATATGGGACGTTCTGAGGACCATGATAAGGGTCCGGGGCAAAAATGACAAAATTACCATTTTGCCCCTAAGACTAAATAAGTACCCAACTGATACCGATTAGAGTCTAAAAGACTTAGAACTTCATGTATACGATATATGGGATATTCTAAGAACCACGACTGGGTCCGGGGCAAGAATGACAAAATTACCATTTTGCCCTATGGTTAAAATGAGAACCTAACTGATACCGATTGGAGTCCAAAGGACGTAGAACTTTGTACTTAAGATATAGAGACTATTCCGAAGACCACGACAGAGTCCGGGACAAGAATGATAAAATGACCATTTTGCCCCTAAGGCTGAAGAAGTAACTGACTGATAACGATTGAAGTCTAAATGACTTAGGTTATAATCCTGATGTCTGCTAAGCCTAATTTAAGAATAAAATGGCCCCGGATAAAACCCGATGAGAGGGCGATAGGCTACTAGGCTATCTTAGGTAAACCGATAGATACCTAAGATGACAAATGAGACCTGAATGGATGAGTTCTGATCTGTATATGATTGATGATTATTGTTCAGGATATACATGGAGATGCCTGACGTATCTGGAGGTTATCGGATTGTTTACGCAAGGAGATAACCGTAACAGTTTGTGAGTAACTTGGAACTTCTGACTTGGTGTATAAGTACACCGTCTAGTTACTGTATTTTGATTTACTGTACCGTTTTGTATACTGTACTGTCTGAATGCATACTTTTCATACTGCATTACACGTAACCTGATTTTGTACTGTCCTGTTCTCCTGTTCAGTTCGGGTCTGTCTTGTTCTGTTGTATGGTCTGTCATGGTTTTATTCTGTACTGTTGCGTCTTGTGAGTAAACCTGACTCCTGAATTGGTGTATAAGTTCTGTCTAGATACTGTACTTTGAAGCACTGTACTGTTTTGAACGTTATACTGTTTAAAAGAAAAAGCACATATTTAAAGTAGCATATGCCTTGTCCTGATTGATATTGTACCAGTTTGTTCCGTCCTGTTCAATTCCGATATGTCTTGTTCTGATAGATGTATTGTTCCGTTGTTCCGACATGTTCAGTTCCGATATGTCTTCATCCGATTGATATATGGTTTCATTTTGTTCCGTCATGTTCAGTTCCGATATGACTTGTCCTGATTGGTATTGTTTCATTTTGTTCCGTCATGTTCAGTTCCGATATGACTTGTCCTGATTGGTATTGTTTCATTTTGTTCCGTCATATTCAGTTCCGATATGACTTGTCCTGATTGATACTGTTTCGTTTGTTTCCGTCATGTTCAGTTCCGATATGACTTGTCCTGATTGATATTGTTTCATTTTGTTCCGTCATATTCAGTTTCGATATGACTTGTCCTGATTGATATTGTTTCGTTTGTTTCCGTCATGTTCAGTTTCGATATGACTTGTCCTGATTGATATTGTTTCATTTTGTTCCGTCATATTCAGTTTCGATATGACTTATCCTGATTGATATTGTTTCGTTTGTTTCCGTCATGTTCAGTTCTGATATGATTTGTCCTGATTGATATTGTTTCATTTTGTTCCGTCATATTCAGTTTCGATATGACTTGTCCTGATTGATACTGTTTCGTTTGTTTCCGTCATATTCAGTTTCGATATGACTTGTCCTGATTGATATTGTTTCGTTTGTTTTCGTCATGTTCAGTTCCGATATGACTTGTCCTGATTGATATTGTTTCATTTTGTTCCGTCATATTCAGTTTCGATATGACTTGTCCTGATTGATAATGTTTCGTTTGTTTCCGTCATGTTCAGTTTCGATATGACTTGTCTTGATTGACATTGTTTCGTTTTGTTCCGTCATGTTCAGTTCCGATATGTCTTGTTCTGATTGATGTATTGCTCTGTTTTGTCCCGTTATGATCCGTTTTGTTATGCCTCCGTCCTTGATTATGCCTGTGACTCGAACCGGTGTTTTGTTCCGTCTGATCCCGTTATGTACCGTCCGTTAATCATCTGTCTGTCTTGATTGATGTATGGTCCAGTTCCGTTATGATTTGTCTGAATTCTTGACTTGGTATATAAGTTACTGCATAGATACTGTATTTTGATGCACTGTACGGTTTTAAAAGATAAACTGTCTGAATGCACGTTTTAAATGCAAACTTTTATAATGTATTGTACGCGGCATGATTTTGTCCCGTCCTACTATTATTTTGTTCGGTCTGTCTTGTTCCGTTTTATGGTCTATCCGATTTTGTTCTGCTATGATGTGTCTGACTCTGGGTACCATTCTGTTTATGAGCGGTTTGGCATAAGTAGGCTTGATTACGCGCCTAACTGATATATTATTGATATGCCCTGTTATGTTCCGCTCAGTACTGATCTGTTCTGATATTTGAATTAATTGCCTATACTCTCATTGATATTGGCATCATGCACTGTTCCGTCTGTTTTGATTTGTTGTTCTGTTTAGTTCAGTCCTGCTTTATTCTACTGAAACTGCATTTAAAGTAGATTTATAAAACTGCTATTTCAGAAACAACTGAACTACCCTTGTGCTTTGTAAACAAGAAATGGTTTTGAAACCCTTGACAGGGAACCTGCGTTACTCATTGGGCTTTTCGAAGCTCACCCCATTCCCTAACATTTTTCAGGAATGATATATGTTGGATCTAATGGCACTGATTTGTGGAGACTGGATTACTGAGGATTGAATCTGTTTAATCAGGTGAGTGACGTACTACGACTGACTTGGCCGATATGTACTGAATATAGTATGGCTCATGGATTTAGATGGTACTCTAGAGATTATAGTTCTGCTCTGTTGTTATATGTCGGATTATAGATATGCTCTGAGGTTAGAATTGTTAGCTGTTGGATTTTAGACTTGCTCTGTGTGATACATATCCTACGGTGGATACATGAGTTGCATTCCCTGGACAAAAAAAAAAAAGTTTTAAATTCCGCTGCATCTGACCCTACAGTCGGAGTGCAATTCACTGGAAAGTTCAGAAATTGCCTTCGGTTGGTCGCGTGGCGACTGACTGGCATCACGTCCTCGACATCCGTGTAGGGTGGGGTTCGGGATGTGACAACAACCGAGTTGCAGGTTCAGTTATCTCCATTCGAACCGAACGTATGAGCTAGATTCGAGGCTCAAAACGAATGCCAAGATGATGGCTTGACTTCCAGAAATGTTTTGGAACCAAAAGCAGTAGAAATCCGTACCTGAAACTCCATGAAATTAAGAAACATGAAAACTGGAATTAGGGCAAAACTGGGGGGAGAAGAAGGAAGACGATGAACAATTCTAGGTCAGTTCGGGTTGGGACCCAACCCGTCGCACAAACGGTTTAAGTGAGACGGCACCGTTTTGGTTTAAATGTTTTAAAATTAAAACTGAAAATAGTCTGTTTGGTTACGGATGTATGAAATTGAAATTGGGGTTCAGGTCTGGCCAAGCCGTGGATAAGGGGCCAAATTGGGATATAACAGGATATAGTATTCCGGTTTTGTATGGTTTATTGAACCGACTCGTTCGCTGTGTTTGAGGACCGGTCTAGGGTTTAGGTTATTAAACCCACTAGTCCAAGGGCTTAAATGAAAAGAATTAAACCAGGACTTAGTTTAATTACGGTTTGACCCCCAAAAGTTTTAAATATTTTGTTCTGGCCCTGATGAGTGCGCAAAAGTGCACTCTAAATGCCCTATTATTTGATTAAAATGCTAGAAAGTGGATAGAAATGTGAGAATATAATTAATATTATTTTATTTAATTTATATTTACAATAAGTGGTATTTGAGCATTAATTTATAAGATTTTATATCTCAAATATTGCATTATTTTTTGGCGAGAGATAGTTTGCAATTGCGCTTTACACTTAATATTTTTGGAATAATTTTTAGTTTTTTTGGCAGATTCGATCATTGAGTTTTAATTGAGATTTGGATGGTGCTAGACTTTCAGAATGAGAAACCATTCTTCATGAAATATTTAGAGGACGTCTTGGGATTTTCAAAAAGGTCTGATTTGCAAAAATCGGAGTTCGTTTGGGCCTCCAAACATTGTTTCGAAATCAGGTCTAGGAAGCTGCTCTAAATTCTGTCCGTCCAGCCAACTGGAAGGGGACATAACTTGAGCTTCTGAAGTCCAAATCAGGTGATTCTTGAGCCTAAAATTATCTACTCATCTGGGACTACAACTTTTGTGAAGAACCTGAGTCAAGATTCAGTCGTTATCCAATAAAAAAATGGGCTTGAACATTACGGCTGTAAGCTTGTGCGACTACAGGAAAAAAATTAAAGGGGCTTTAATGGGCCTTAGTTGCATGTGCGGCTGACTTAAGAATTGAAGTGGAGCTCATGGTGTTTGTGATGCTGATCGAAGAAAACTAAGAAGCGTGGGGCCCAGGTTGACTGAAGCAACAAAACAAAAGAAAAAAATAATGAAAAGCTTAAGTGTGCTGGCCTTGTTAGAACGGCTGGGGCTTGGAGCAATGGCCAAGGTAATGTGGGGTCCATGGGTTGAATTAAAGTGAAGCAGTGGGCTGAAGTAATTGCAGTTGGGGGCTGAGTCTTGGCTGAATAAAGGAGAGGACTGAACGGCTGGCTTGGACAATTGAGCGTGGGGCCCATCTGTTGCGGTGAAACGCAAGGAAAAAAGGCTGAGCTTGTGTCTTGCGCTTGGGCCTGAGGCGCGGCTTGGGGCATGAGGGCTTTTAGGGCGCTGAAGTGAGAGTATTTAAGGGGGAGAAAAAATATAATCAGGGGGTCGACGGCTGCGACAAGAAGAGAGCAGAGCTGTGGCTGCTGCGCAAAGGAGAACAGAACAGAAAATTTCATGACTCAATTTTTTTCCGTGTAATTTATGTTACTCGTCTAGTACATGGGTAACATAAATATACTCCTAAAAAAATAATAAAATAATAATTTTATTAATTAAATAAAATTATTATTTTACTCTTTGATACTAAATAACTCAAACGAAGTCTAAAATAAATAAGTAAATAGTGTATTTTTACTATTTCAGGTATTTCGAACTCAACGGCGAAGTCCGATTTGAAAAATTAAGTCCCGAAAAATATAGGCACGCAAATAGTAAATGATTGTATTGCCCCTAATGATACCTAGGGCCAAATAAAAATAAAAGATAGTCCATTTTAATTATGTTGAGCACTTTGGACTCAACGGTGGAGTCCGTACGAGCAAACGAAGTACCAAAAAACGTGACGCGTGAAAGTGTGAAATTACCAAAATGCCCCTAATGCTATACGAAGTCCGATTGGAACGAAATTGACACCGATAGAAGCCCAGATACTCGTGAAACCGTACACATGATTAAATGACAAATCGGGGTCAGAATTTCATAAAACGTAAAATGACCAAAATACCTCTAAGCATGGTAAGTGCAAAGTAGAGGCCGAAGAAAGGCCAATTTGATCTAATAAGTTGTCATAAGCATAATTATGGAAATTGAGGGGCTAAATAAGACTCCGAAACAGTCAACGTATAAAATGAGAAATGATCGATGTGTCCCGATGATCGAAAGCAAATACCAAATGAAGTCCAAAAGACTTGAAACTTTATATATAAGATATATGGGATATTCTGAGGACCACGATAGGGTACGAAGCGAGAATGACAAAATTACCATTTTGCCCCTAGGGTCAAATAAGTGCTTAATTGATAACGAATGGAGTCAAAATGACTTAAAATATTATTCTGACAGCAGCTAAGCCTATTTAAGGAATTTAATAACATAAGTTGAAACCCAATGAGTGGGTAATAGGCCAATGAACTTACTTAGGCCATCTGATAGACTCCTAAGATGATGAATAAGACATGAATGAATCAATTTTGATCTGTCTGTAATTAATGATGATTATTCAGGCTATGCAAGGATATGCCTGAAGTATCTGGAGATTATCAGAGTATTTGCAAATGGGAAATGCAATACTAAGAAACGAAGGTAAGTAAATCTGAACTTTGTTATATGGTCCTTCTCCAGCCAGTCACGTTATTTTTCTTATGCTGCCAATTTTGTACTCTATCACTACCTAAAGTACTTGATGTGAAGCCAATCGTCTTGTGGTTATCGGTTATGCCTATTCCTTGGATTTGACTTGCTTGCTTACATTATTGTGAAATTAATTGTTGATACTTGAGCATCATTGTAATATTATACGATGACCTAATCTTGAGATAAATCTTGTTATTCCACACACATCATGACTTGTTGGTTTTGATATCAATTGTTTGGTATTTGTCACGACCCGAAACCCACCCTTTGCGGATCTCGTGTCGTGGGGCCGACCCTAAAGCCATCCCTACTTTTTTCATTCCTGTATCATAGTAATAATATGAAATATACTAAAATTTAAAACAATGAACAACGGAAGTCTTATCAATGATAGTAAATCAGCGGAAGTCTTTCAATACAGTGATCAGCGGAAGTCTTTACAATACATGATATGGTTCTACATTAAACAAAATAAGAACCAGACATAACCAGCACCCGGGGGTGGTGAATACATGGGAGAACTAAACATAGACTGGTATAGTTCCTAAAAAATGTCCTCCTACGCTATCAGACTCCTATTGGGGTCTTGCAGCATCATCACCTGAAAAAGGGTAAGTAGGGTAGAATGAGCTATGAAAGCTCAGTAAGTAAATTCAGATCTCTGACACTGGTATCGGTGAAATAGGAATATGAATCCATGAATAAGAATATGATAGCCAATCATAAGAAAAGAGATGTTGTGATAGCTAATAAGAACAGTTGCCGCAATGACCAATGGACAGTAAGGTACAATATACAATCATGAGTAATGAATATAACTTCAACATGAAACTCTCAATAATAATGTAACAATGAAAACATACTGCCACAATAAACCGATCACAATCAAATCAATAAAGAATGTCCTCTCAGTGTAAGATGAATCATAAGGAATGGTGTCATTCAACAATGTAACCATATCAATCCCTAAGAGATGCAATTACTCTATTCCCAGGTAGAATGCCAGTGGAAATGCAAATGAAAATGCCAGTGGAAATGCCGGTGGAAAGCCTTCGAGGAATTCATTCCTGCCACATGTTCGTTCATGTACTCGACCCTTAGGTCTCCTAATCAAGTCAGAAAGCATCGGATGGATATTGTGACTGAGCACAAATCCGGTATTCATAACATATCATGATTATTCATAATCCCATAGAAGTATAAAATGGAATGTCATATATTCAATAAAGACATAACAGTAGACCTTTCCAGGCACGGTTCAACATGAAATAATGATACAACAGTCAATCAATGTCCATAAGATAGAACAATATCATATTGTGGAAAACAATAATATCTATACGTTCAAGAGTACAAAGTTGGCAGTAAATAGAATAAACTTGGCTTGGAAACACCACATGGAAGAGAAAGGGTATCTACTTACCTCTAAATATGCGTTCTTAAATCAGTATCCCGTGAGGTTGCCCTTTCCTATCGAGTTCCTTATATGTCAATAGATCCGTCTCAAAATTAATGTTATTCATCAAATTTTATGCCTTGCTATCATAAGTATCTCTAACACTAATTTAGACTTTACCATTGAGTCCAGAACGCCGAAGAAAGTCGGTTTACGCTTTCGCAGAATTCCATTTGGACATTTTTACTAAAAAGGGCAAAATGGTCATTTTGTACTTTTACGGTTTCTTACTTCTCAAGACTTATTTTCACAAATTGAACTCCACGGTTGAGTCCAGAATGCTCGAAATAATAAAAATTAACTATTCATTTGCTTCGTTTGGACTTCGTTTGACCCATTTTTTATTTAGGGGTATTCTTGAAATAAAAATAATATTTATTAATTTCCTGTTGGGCCTTAGCATAATTTTCCTAAACTTCTAGGGTTCAAATGAAATTTCCAACAGTTCCGGTCTAAACCAATGGGTTCACTAGGTAAAACCCTAAACCGGTCTGACCCTTCACTGAACCAACCGGTTCCCTCTATTCTAAAAATCGGAATGCAATAACCCAATTTTCTTATCCCATCCACGGATTGAATAAATCCTTAACCTAATTCTAATTTATTATCCCTGTTACCAAACAACCAAAAATCCATTTAAACACTAAATGCAAAATGACACAGTTTCACTACCCCATTTGTTTCTGGTCGGGTCCCAACCCAAACCCAGTTTCGTCTTAACCCGATATGCCCCCTGATATTCCCGTCATCTTCCCTGATTGCTTTTCTGGCCACAGTCGCCAGAACAGTAAACCCTAGCCACTGTTTTTACTATTTTTACGCCCATTCTTTCTGGTTTTTGGATCTTTTCATGCCAATTTAATCCCACGGTCTTAAGCTTTTATTTAGGCAGTTTTAATCATAAGGAACTATGGTTTCCATCACACTGATTTCCCTAGTCTCCGGTGACCTGAATATTTGTATTTTCTTGCCTATTCCATAGCTGTTTTAACTCTATTTCTTTCCTAATCCATTTCTGCACCTAAGAGGATTAATTCCTCATTATAAAAACTGAGTTTTAAGCATAAGAACCTTAAAAACCTAATTATCATGCAAACCTGTAACCGTTTATTTCTCTCTCGTTCCTGCACTATTTAAGCTAATTCTTTTTGCATTCAATTCCTTTTGAATTCAACTACACGACCTTACAATCATATTTAAGTTTCATGAACTTAAAATCAAAAACAGAACTTGGCCACTCACCTGGGTTTCTATTGTTTTACTCACGGTGACCCTTCAACTTCTCTGCTTTTGTTCCGATTCTTCCCCTTTTCCTTTCTAACCTCTCAACTTGACTCATACGACCCTATATATATATATATATAATACAACACTCCACCGCCATTTCTCTCTCCTCTCTTTCTCTCTCTCCTCCTTTCCGACAGCTATTTCAGACTGCCACCACCGAAATCAAGGCTGTCGGCAGCCTTGCTGTCTCAATTCCATACACACACACAGTCATGCACGGCTACACATACACCCACTTGCACCATGGCTATGAGCAGCCTTGCTGCTCTCTTTTCAGCCGCACAACACACACACAATGATGCATATATACACACAGTGATGCACACACACACTGCCACCTTTCCCTTCTTCCCTTTTCATTTTCTTTTTATGTATTATACATAAATATATACTATACAATATTCATACATATATGCATACTATACATTATACTATATGTATTACTTATAAACAAATAAAATACATATTTTTTATACACAAAATATATCCACACTCATGCATATAAATTCATTTATAATAGCGCATGCATACACTCATTTTTGACGTACTATATGTCTACGAAACATGCTCATGCATGGAATTACGTGCATGCTCGTATTTATGATACTGTCTCCTCAGGTACTCGGGTACGGCTTGGCACCGACTATACGAAACAAAACATTCATCTTCCAAAATTAATACAGTTCCGTAAATATCGTGACATAGAGTTTTAAAACAACTCAGGTTACACCATTCAGTCGACCTATCTCGGTATACGTGTCGTATCCCGGGTCGGAATATTATAGTATTGTTGTACATCCTATGTGAAATTTTATGAATCATAATAATTGGCATGTACCCGGGGTTGTGCTCAATCACAATGACCCATCTATTCACAGATTGCATGGGAGAAAGACCCTTGGGGTCTTATATGTCCTTCGGGACCTGCGAGAAAAGAGCTCTAACGCTTTTCAGAGAGCCCGAGGAACCGTGGTGGATCTGAGTGTGCGTTTTAGTAGGGTATGCCGGGGCCCGGGTGATTCAGGTATATCTGGGTTATTCAAACTCGATGATGATTTGTTCTTGTATTCGTTGAATGATCATGTTTTATGCCCTATGAATGATCATATTCTATGCAAGCATGTTATACTTTTGATTGGCTATCGTAATTGTTGTGGCAGTAGATTATTATGATTGGCTAGATCCCGGTTGTTGGATTCATTATTACTATCTTCTTATATCTTATTTTGGGATAAGCCTTTTGGACCCTCGGGTCATTGTTACGCATCTTGGTGACTGGTTGTGTATTTCTTGTTGCTCATTTAGCTATTGGCTATTTGTTATCTCTTTCTTCCATATTCTTGTGGACTAACCCAGACCCATGGCAAAGCTAGGAATTTACTTGCTGAGCTTGTTTAAGCTCATTCCATTTATCTAACATTTTTCAGGTCACATTATGTGGGATGATATACAATGAGATAACTAGCAGAACTAGTGAAGCACAAATGATTTACACTGACGAGATGAACTCCAAGTCAAGTTGACTACGTACTCTGTAAGGTTAAGTTCATAATTTGTATTATAATATTACGTCATTAGTAATGAGGTTAGCCTAGTATGTTGGATCACTATGATTAAATTGTACTTGGAGACATTCTGATTGTTGATCATTGGAGATGAGTTTGATTAGCTGAACGGTATTGGTGTAACTTCCGCTTTAAGTAATTCATTGATATAGAATGGATGCATTGGAGCACGTCTATTGATACTCTAGAGATATTTGGTAACTAATTCTAGACGTGCTCTGATGTGTTTGGCTGAATTGTATTTTTTAATTTAAAAAGGTTTTAATTTTCGCTGCTTTGACCCTACATTTAGAATGCAATTCATTGTAAATTTCAGAAGTTGCCTTTGGTTGGTCGCATTGACTGCAGGAAAAACTGGCAAGGTGGCAAACTGGCATCACGTCCTCGAGATCCGCGTAGGGTGGGTTTCGGGTCGTGACAATCTCAATGTACAGACCCCTAAAAACCTTGCAGCCTGTGCAAGTGTTATAGGTCTGGTCCATCTCAATGTACAGACCCCTAAAAACCTTGCAGCTTATGCAAGTGTTATAGGTCTGGTCCATCTCAATGTACAGACTCCTAAAAACCTTGCAGCCTGTGCAAGTGTTATAAGTCTGGTCCATCTCAATGTACAGACCTCTGAAAACCTTGCAGCCTATGCAAAATGCTATAGGTTTGGATCATCTCCACATAGGAATAAACCCGCTCGATTACCTCCCATATTAAAGATAGAAGATTCGATTCGAATTACTCAACTACACAGTTACAAATATTTTTTGATCCATCAATACCAATTTTGGTTCAGTCATCACGAAGCTTCCTGTTTAGTTCTCATCAGCCATGATAAAAGAAGCTCTAATCTTGGGGGATTTGTTCGATATCATTCTGAAGTTATGAACAAAAAGTTCTGACTATGGAGGATTTGCTCAACTATCATAAATTTTCTTATCCAGTTATTATTAGTCTTGATGAACCAACCCTGGTTATGAAAAATTAGCTCAATTGTCATTACAAGTCTCACGATTCAACAGTTAAGTCCTGGTGGGCACGAATTCTAACTATGGACGGTTTGTCATCACAAGTCTTCCAACAGATCACAATCATTGCAGGTCCCCCTACTTAAGTTACTCGGCACAATTTTTGATTCAACTACCCCCAATGTCAGACTCAGGCTCAATTATTATCAAATCTTCTTAGCAGATTTGTTAAAATAGTTGCAAGTTACTTTGCTCGGAAGACAGCTTCCTGATCATAGCCAGTTAAAGGAATAGTTTGAAATACAGTTAGTTCATGAACATCTTTGCTCACACTAAATACAAGTTTAAAGGGCTGGAAGCCCAAGCTTATATTACAGAGCAGCAATGATTTGGAACAGTACTGAATTTACTTGGCATTCATAACAATTCACAAAATTTACAAGTGTTGCAGTTCAGAAGAGTAAAGATTCTCAAGCTTTGAAGAAAATTAATTGCATTGATTAAATATCATGAGTACATCAAGCTCGAAAAAAAAAAAAGGAAAAAAAATCCTAAACTTCGGTTGTAGGGTTGGCTGGGTCAGGCTCTTCATCACCATTTTCGCTCGGAACTGCAAGAACTTCGACATCTTCAAATCCTAACAAATTAAGGTCAGGATACTTCATGAGGAGCTTGGATTTGCAATTATCATACCCATGCTGAATCAGCTCATTGCCCATCCCATCAACCTCGGCCTTCATCTCTGCTTCAGTTTCAGCCTTGGCAGATTCAATGGCTTCCTTGATCTTCTGGGCAATAGAGGCTTGAAGGTCAGCATTCTTCTTACGAAGCTCCTCCAACTCCCAAACAAGGGAATCCTTCTCAAACTCCATGATAGAGAGAGAGTTGTTGACCTCCCTAAGCCTCTCCTCTACAACCGAGGCATTTGATCGAGCTGTGCCGAGCTAGAGCCTAGCCTCGTCCAGCTCGTCTTGGAGTTTTTCCATGGCTTGTGGATCTAAAGTGGACTCCATCAAGGCAGCAAGGGCGTGCATGGTCTGTGAAACAACAAGCAAACAGATCAAAATAGGAAACGAAATAAAGCACAAAGAAAGACAATGCGGTGGTTACCTTCAGGTGGACGTTCATCACTTCTGTGATGGTCTGTTAAGCACTCTACCCCTTGTGTTTCTAGGGGGCGTCCATCCAAAAATTACCAATGGCCTGCTTTATGGCCTTGTAACCATCAGGCAGCAGAGCAAGGTCGACTGCCAACTTCACCTTCCCCTTCTTATAGACCTCAAGAGAGGGAACAGGAGCAGGCATAGGAACAGGCTCTGTTATAACAATGCCCTTTTTGGGCGGTGCCGAGGTAGAAGGATTGGATGGGATCCTCCTCTTCTTAGTTTGAGGCGGACCAACAGGGGAAAAAGGTTCCCCTACCTTCTTCTTTACGGGAGCCCATTTGCTCAACAAGGACTTCTTTAAATTCTTTGCCCGACCCTTGTTCTGGTCAGGTGCCATCAAATTTTCTGCCGTAAGGATGGCTTTGAAGTCCCTATTGCTGGTCTGAAGGAGTCTGCAATACTTGCCCTGAAGATCAACTGTGAAAATTGACTTCTTCCAAGCACTCTTGTCTACACAAAAGACATAATAACAATGGTTAGCTGAGCAGTTCAGAAGTGAAAGCATAAATAGAAGCAAAATTGTCACAAGAAAAGGGGTCTCACCCTTGAACCCCGTACTTCGGGGGAATGTTGAGATCTAGTCCTGAAAATCTTTCATCTCCCATCCTTCTCCTACGAAAAAGTACCACTTCTTCCAGGTTTTGTTGGAAGTTGGCGCAAAGGAAAGATGTCTGAACCCCCTATCGAAGGACATATAAAAGAGGCCTTCCGACCTCATATACTTGACATCCATACTGTTACGGATCAACTCTGGGGTTACCTCTACACTGTTTAGATGACCTAAAGCTATAAACCCTAATAAGTGCCTCCAACTATTAAGATTCAAGTCAGCAGGGCAAAGGTTAAACCAAAAGAAGAACTGCCTAACCAGGTCAGAAAGAGGGAGCCTCAGCCCCATTTTGAACCAAGTAACATAAACACAAATCCTGCCCTCTCGAACGTTAGAGGGACGATCTGAGGAGCTTGGGGCCCTACAAGTTACATTTTCGAGGAAATTAAAGGAGGATTTCAGGTTATCTAGCATGCCTGGGGTCACAGCACTCTGTCCCTCTTCCCTTTGGGAAGGCCAGCCAAAGGACTCTCCGACTCTGTTCCTAGGTTCTAGGAATGCATTTACAATCCTAACCTCCGAATTGGATAGGGACTCTCCTAACCTACTTCTGGTGTCACCGGAGGAACAACTGCTTACAGTTTGAATATGTGATAACGCAGAAGTATCCGGGGAGCTTCCTCTGCTGTCACCAGCACCAAAAGACACAGAAGAGGCAGATATTGCCAAAAAAAATAGAAGAGGATAAGAATGAAAGGGAGGAAAAGACTAACCGAACCTGGGATGACCGGAGAAGGAGGCGTCGGATGATGAACACTCTTCAAGCTTCACTGGTCGCTGTGAGTCAACAATGGCGGTATCTCTCACTCTCTTTCGAAGACAATGAAATGGTGAGGGAAAAGGCGTACTAAGCCTCTCCCCCTCTTTTATATGTTTTCAGAAAGAGGGGCCCACCAAAACGAACCGCTATGGCGGTTAGAGGCATTGATGGCCTCAAAAGCCCAAACGACAAGCTGCACAATAAATGACCCATCAACCGTCATCTTGAAAAATGGAAAGACAGAACACGTGACTTTTTTAGAGCCCATAGCCCTAGTTATGCATTGAGCCAAAACTAAGGCTTGGGGGGGAGTAACTGATATACCACAAAGCAATAGACCAGTCTCCGTATGACACGTGTGACTACAGACTAGCTAAAGCTCAGTCATCCAGAGCAAGCTTAGACACTTAGCCTCTAGATCTCGTAGATCGAAAACACACGCTCACCTCAAGCTTCGAAGGTGCTGCCCAATATTTCCAAAAAGGATTCCGAGCTCATCACCGCCTTGAACATCCTACCGAGCTAAGAATAAGGAAACAAAATTCAACAAGGAAACTGTCACTTCCGGATATCTCTCAAAGCGCAGTGTCCGACTTGGTAACTGTCATTCTCTGATGATAAAATCCCTATTTTTATGGCTCCAAATCTTAATCAACTTAGGAAATCCACAGCCTATAAATAAAACCCTAAGGTACGCTGTTACATTCATGCTCGTTCAATTATTTTACAATTACAGTCTTTCAATTCAATTTCATTAACTTAAGCATTGGAGTGGCTACCATCGGAGCCAACCCGGTAGCCCTCTGATCCTTTTCTTTGAATATTCCTCAGGCAACGGAGTTCGGAGCCCCTACGGTGCGCGAAAAAGTGTAGCATCAAAAATGGACAGTAGCATTGATACAGATATAAGTCCATATACGAGGTTCTCTTTTTACTCGTACATACTTTTGGTTTTTGTGTTATTACAACTGATTTGGGTTGCAATCTTTTTGGTAGTTCAATGTTATATTTATCTTGCGCTGTGTTCGAATGCCTTTTTGATAAATTGAGTGGTTGCGTGGTCTTTTACATACCAGCCGCCTTTGCAATGGTTAACTGATACCCTAAAATCACATTTGAAGCACCATTGGCAGTTCGATCTCCACTAGAAGTTCAAATTAACATGCCCTTAAAATTCTCAGTTCATCTTCTTGCAATGACAGTTATTCCACTTGAAATTGTCCTGTTATTTTTTCTTGCCACTTGAGGGTTTTGTGTTTGATTACATGTAAGATTCATGCATAAATTATGTCATCATAAATACATTTAAGCTCAATATAAAATGGCTGAATTCTCCCTAGTCATATGCTTGTGCATGCATGCACTCGGGCGTAAGCACATATGATGATGATGATGATAATAATAATGATGAAAATTTCTACTATACTTCAATGTACTATTAACGCTTTTTTTTTTTTTTAATTTATTTACTTTCTTTGAAATAGTTGCTACCTGCATCTTGGCATTATTAAGACCTTTCTACTTCATTGACCAATACTCTCAAGCACACAATCTCTAGTTTACTTCAATTTGTCTTAACTATTCTCAATCTTTTTAGGCATTTTATAACTTTGTACTAGTGTACCATGTAGTTTATTTGCTGCCTTCTCATACGGAATTGTTTCAATGGCCATGGTTTTTATCAATAAGGCAGTTCTTATGCAGTATGCGCATTCAATGACCCTTCTCACACTCCAGGTATTAGTTGGACAAACACATTATTTGTTCAATATCCTTGTTGACATAGCTTTTATCTCTTGATTATTAACAAGAAAATCATTTCCAATTATTGTATTGTTTTAGCAACTGGCAACAAGTTTGCTTATTCATGTCGGTTGAGTGATGGGATACACAAAAGCCCAAGGATTAAATATAGAAACTGCAAAAAAACTTATCCTAGTTTCATTATTCTGCAATGCAAATGTGGCATTTGCTTTAGCAAGCCTGAAAGGAGTAAATATTCCCATGTACATTGCCATAAAAAGGCTTACACCACTTGCAGTATTGGTAGCTGGATTTTTTTCTGGAAAAGGGAAACCTACAACACAGGTTTGTGGCTGGCCTTTTCAGAATTACCATGCACATTGATTACTTATGAACATTCTTATCCATGAAAAATTAATTTTTTCTTTTTCATTAGATCTTACCATATCTATACTGCAACTGTGTTCATACCTTTTAATTTGCCTTCATATTTTTATATTTGTTCTTGAGAATAGAAAGTTTAATAGTTGTCAATTGAAGTTCATGATGGCATTCTACAATCTATCTTTCGGTAGATTTTCTGCACATGTGATAATTATTATGTTAGTGCTCAAGGTTTTTAAAATCGGATCTTACGTTGGATCATTTTGGGGTTCATGGGATCGGATCAAGGATTGTAAGATCCTACAAAAATCTTAAAAATCGGCATATACAATATAAGTTTCAATGTTTATAACAATAAGTTAAATAACACAAAATAACATTTTTAACACAAATTAATCCAACTTCCGTTCACCCTGGAAACAAAGAAAGCAACAAACCCCATAATTCAAACAAAATAGTTTATAATTTAACATTATAAGTTCACAACCCCGGAACCACCACACAAAAAAGAAAAAAGAACAAAAGAAACTAAAATAGATCATCACCATTCTCGAAATCCTCATCCAAGTCATGACCAACATCGTCGACATCGTCATTATCAGATTCATCACCACCACCACTACCATCGTTTTTATCTTCATTGTCATTAGCATTCGTGCCAATGCTCTCACCAAATTCCTCATTAACATCATCAAAATCTCTTGAAGCATTTAAGGGGTTAATCTTCATCCGCACCAAATTCATGAACCTCCTCAACCTCTCACCCCCTAATGTCAACACCTAAATTGCTACAAAGAAAAAAAAGAAGAAAAAGAAGAAGAACAAGCAAAAGGAAATAGGATTTCACATACACATCAAAACGTGGAAGTTAAGATCTACAAATTGATGCCTAAACTTGCTCTTTCTAAAGTCTTCGTAATGACTTCTACTTGATCCTCCTTGGCAATATCGTGTTGAGCTTCCTTATCTAGAACACTCAACCAATTACCATTTGCTGGAAGAATTGGATCCTCTTTTTCTATTATCTTTTAATAATCTGATGGAATATCGTCTACACAAATTGGATCCGTGATGGCTTGTCTATTCATGTCTCTTTTTCTCAATTTAAATTGTATAGGAAAAGAAATAAGTCACTTAACATCTTTTGGTGCAAATGATTTCTCCATTTCAAATGCACCTATGAATAATTAATAGAAAAATATAGTATGTATACTTATCAATTATCAAATATTGAGAAGAAACACTTAACGAATTCGCATTTATGATCTATCATCTATCTAATCTATGATGCAAAAAGAAAAAGAAAAAAAACAACTAGGCAACTAGTACGTAACTTACCATCTCAAACGTAATCCAATTGTGCTCACACCTTGAAGAGCTACATGTTAAGCTTAGTATTCTAATTTCAAATCTCTGCAACTTGGGACATTCATCTCCTCAAGATCTTCACCAATCAACTGCATTATAATTTTAAATTTAAGAATGAAATGTATTAATCATAGTGAATAAGTGACAACATATGGAAATTAGAAAATAACATAAACAGTGAAATTTCTTGGTTCTTGTCATTACTGCATTTTCTAAATCAAAGATCCCTCTTGCATCCTTAAATGCATCCATTTGTATATCTATTTTCACCCTCTTATTAGCATTAGAGACCATTGTTTTGAGGTAATTATATAGCCCAATTTTGACTTCTGCATCTTAATGAAAATTTGGACTATATTGAAACCTATGAAGCATGGATACTCTATTTTGGTTTATGTGTCCATGTCAAACACGTGTCAGACACCGACACTCTCGAACACTTCCTGGACACTTGTCAGACACTCGTCGGACACTCGAAAAAAGAATGTCTAATTTTTTTTCAAAATTTCAGACATATTATGGAGATATTTTCTTCTCTTTTTTTTCTTATTTTTTCCTCTTTTTCTTCTTAGTTCTTTTTTTGGCTATACACACACTTGTTTTATGTAATATAGTAAATTTGTTTTGAAACTTAAATTATGAATGTTAGTGATTAGATGAAGAAGTTCTTGAATTCTTATTCAATGGCTTTGTTATATTAATATCTTAATAATATTTTGTGATTTATATATTTTTATGCTAATTGTAATTGAATTAATGTTAGGTTTTTATTATATGGTCATATAAAAAATATAATTTTTTTATATATTTAATGTGTCCCTGACATGTCTGTATCTTACTTTTTTGTGAAATGACGTGTTAACGTATCCGTGTCGTGTCGTATCTGTTCCCCGTGTCCGTGCTTCTTAGATTGAAACTGAGGATTCAAATAAAATGCTTCAACATGTAAGGGCTCCCATCTTTCATCATTGATTTTCCAAATGGGCCCATAGTTGCAATGATTTGGTTTTAAGAAATGAATTGATTATTCAAGAACAAAAAGAATTAAGAAATGAAACATATGAAAAATAAATAGATAAACTATTTACCTTTTTAAAATATTATTAAAGTTCTGGTTTCTCTCATTCCAAATTAAATATACTGTAGCAGCCAAGGTGATTTTCTTATCTTGACAAGGAAATATTGTCCCCTTACTTTTTTTTAAGAGTGTATGTAACACCCCGACCCAATGAAGCATCATTTGTGACCGACACTTTATGTAACGAGGTAGGAGTGTAATATAGGTACGTGAAGCTTCCAATAAAAGTCCCGGGAAACTAGGACGACTGTACATTATTTTTGTTGTGATCACCAATCTGTGTTCGTTGATTTCATTGAGACTGTATACTTTCACTCTGACCGCCACCCTTGAACCAAGACATGAAAAATAGGTTGTTATGTTAGGTAGGTTACCAAAGTGAATGTAAAAACATAATACATGTTAAATACACACATTGAGCGTGAACATGGGTGAGTATAGTCGAATTATGTACATAGATATATATAAATAGAAAAATATATTTATATATAAGAATTATGAAATATATATATACATATATTTATGAATATATAGATATACATAAATTTGCATGGTAGATTAATAGGTGGCTACCCACGGCTGAGGGCACTATTCTCCATATGCTTCCCCCTATGTGAAATTCATGTGCATGAAATGATGAAAAATAAAGGGGCGGCTGTGTGATTGAGGGAAGTGGTGACCATACAACCGAGGGATTCTCCATGCAAAACCAAAGGCCAACAAGCGGCAATGCCACCACCTCAAGGTCGGTGGAAGAGGAGGAAATAAAGAGGGGAAATTAGGGAAGAGAGAGAATGCGTAATGTGTAGAAGAGAGAAAGGAAATTGAAGAGGAAAACAATTTTGGAAAAACAGCCAACAGGTAAATTTTGGTTGAAATTTAGTTTTAAAGCGTGCAAGTATAGGGTCTTATTATACATAATTTGAGCTTTAATTTACAAAAGAAATGATAAGAAATTATGGAGAATCGACTGAGAAAATTGAGTTACAAGTGAATGAGAATAATTAGGAATTTTGGTATAGGTCTGAAATAAGTAAAACCAAATCCAAATCTATGTGTTGGAACCTGATTTAGACTTTTCCAATACCTTAAAAATGTTAGACTGCGACTCTAAAACTTAAGGGAAGAACCCTAATAGGCGAGTTGCAGGTTTAAGTCATGAAACCCAAATTTTGTTCTAGCCTATTAAACCTGATTTGGTGAGTGGGAATGGAATCCCCAAACCATGAGGGTTACGCAGAGCCAAATCCTATTAAAAATTTGTGACGAAATGAGGATTTATTGTGTAGTTACAAGTTTGGCAATCAAGATTTAAACCGAACATATGAACTGGTTTTAAAGCCTAAAATGAATGCCAAACTCTTAGGCAATGTTCCAGAAATGGATTAGTTTAAAAACAGAGAAAATCAGGTGAATGGATTGGCTCAAAAATGAAGCTTTTAAGCTTCAGAAATTAGGGTTACAGTAGGTGTCGAAGGAGGAAGACGACCGAGTTGACTCGAGACTCGTTTTAAACAACTGGGGCAACTCGGGACACGTGGCGACCCGCGGTATAACCACCACATTATTGGAATGACGACGTTTTATTAAGGTTTTAAAAATTTAAAAGGTTAGGGCTAACGTCATGATGACGTCAGCATTACGTGTTAAACTGGATTGGTTCAGTTACAACCGGGCTGGTTCATTTAAAATGAAACTGAACCCATTGGTTCAGTCCGGAAGTATGAGCAATTTCACTTTGACCCTGAAATGTTGGCAAATCCTACTATGGCCCACCGAAATTAATTTAATATTAAAATAATATTATTTAAATAAGAAATATTTCAAAAATGCCCCTAGCCCTAAATGGGGCAAACGAAGTCCAAATAAAGTAAACAAATAATGTATTTTGACTATTTTGGACGTTTTGAAACCAACGGTGAGGCCCATTTTACGAGACAGGACTTAAAAAAATTAAGACACGTTAAAGTATAAATTATCAAATTACCCCTAACATGTCCAGAGTCAAATTAAAAGCCAAGAAGGTCTAAATTGACTTTCTTCGACGTTCCGAACTCAACAGTGAGGTCCGTATTACGAAACAAAGTACGAAAAAATATGACACGTAAATATGTGAAGTTAAGAAAGTGACCCTAAAAGTTAATAAAGCTACCAGAAGAGAATACGTTAAGAGATAACGCTTAAGGTTAAAAGGAGAATTTAATTACATTTAAAGACATTTAACCCATGACTTCTTCACGTATTAAATTCTGCCATTTTGGGAAGATATGACGGTAGTTTTGGGTTGAAGTCGATGATGTTGAATCTGCCATTTTGGGAAAATATGTTTGAGTAGGCTCTTTTAGAACCATATGAACTCGAGTAGTACATTTTGTATTAGTAGACGGTGTAAGAGTATGTATTGAGCCCTCTAGGCAGTGGACATGTGATATTATAAAGTTTTAAGTTTATTATGCTCTGAATGTATATTCATGTATACCGCTATGAAAAGCGACAGTACCGGACGATGGTGCGACAGATTTTAAACATAAAAGAAATGAAAAAGTTTTTCACACTTCTGCAACTACGAGCCGCACCACTGTTCGATACCGTTGTTTATGTTTTGCCTTGCCCAAAGGCTTCTGGGCCTGAAGGCGGCAGTCGCGAATCCGAGATCCGCTCAGGGTGGGTTTCGGGTCATGACAGTGTAATTCTTATATTTATTTATTATATTCATTAAGGGTAGTTTAGTCATTTTCGTGTAATAGGATTTCTTGCTCTTTAGTTTTGTTCCTGAACATATAAGTTCTTGTACCTCTCTTTATTATTATTTAGAAATATATGCAAATGTTGTAAATTCCATCTCTTCCTTATTTCTCTTTTGTATTGCATAACTTATGTTAAAATGGTATTAGAGAGGGTTTGTTAAGAACGAGTACTATTCATCAGCACTGTTCATCGTTACTGTTCATCAACATTGTTCATTGATTTCTCTTACAACAATCTCTCTCCTTCTACGCAGTAGTCTCTCTCTTCCTCTCATTGCTTATGAAAAATAATTAGATAAACTATTTACCTTTTCAAAACATTATTAAAGTTCTGGTTTATCTCATTCCAAATTAAATATACTGTAGCAGCTAAGGCAATTTTCTCATCTTAACAAGGAAATATTGTCCCTTTACTTTTTTTTAAGAGTGTTTCTTATATATATCTATTATATTCATTAATGATAGTTTAGTCATTTTAATATAATAGGATTTCTTGCTCTTTAGTTTTGTTCCTGAAACATATATGTTCTTGTACCTCTCTTTATTATTATTCAGAAATATATGCAAAGGCTGTACATTGCATCTCTTCCTTATTTCTCTTTTGTATTGCATAACTTATGTTAACATGATATCAGAGCGGGTTTGTTAAGAACGGGTACTGTTCATCGGCACTGTTTACCGTTACTGTTCATCGGCATTGTTTATTGATTTCTCTTGCAACAATCTCTCTCTTTCTACGTAGTAGCCTCTCTTTTCCTCTCATTGTAGGGTTTAGTCAAAGTGCAGCCATCGTCCCTCGCAAACCATCGCATGATCTCAGTTGTAGTTGTCCTCTCTTTGCAAGTTGTCTTTGCAGGTCTCTTCTTCAATCCCTTTTGCAAGACCACGACATCACTCTTTGATTATCAGTCTTCATGTTGTTGCTTCGTAGATTGTTGTTCATCTCGGTTTCGCATTCTTATATCTCACATAGATTGTTTCCTTCTTTGCACAGTTTGTCTTGTCTCACAGTGTTTTGCAAGATCTTAAGTAATTATGGCTAATAGCAATGATTCTTTTCAGGCTATTTTTGTGAAATTAAATGGTGATAACTATACCAGTTAGACTTAGGTAATGAAAATTTTTCTCATGGGTAAGAACATGTGGGACAATGGTACTAGGGATGTCAAGTTTTTCACAGACCTTAAGGTAGATAATTATCGTGAGTTGTGTTTCATTTGGCAGCAGGACAATTCCAAAATCATTACTTGGATTAATAATTTTGTGGATTAATCAATTAGTGTTCACTTGGCTACGTTTCCCACTGCCAAAGAAATTGGGATTATTTGTCAAGTTATATGTTCAATCTAATTTTCCCAGAGATATCAATAGGAATTTGACATCCAGTTTACTATGCAAGGAGATAAAACTAGTTAGGAGTTCCATTCTGTTATGACTGGTTTTTGGGACCAATTGACCTATACTAAGTACTAATGAGGTGTATTGCAAGTATAGAGAGAAGTAAAGATTGGTACAGTTTTTAATGGGTCTTTAGGATGACTTTGAGGGAATTTGTGGCTCCATTCTTCATCGAAGTTTGCTGACCTCAGTTGACTTTGTTGTGAATGAACTTTTGGCAGGAGAAATTTGATTCAAAACAACTTTAGAAAAGGGACTGCATCCTTTGCCTGCTCATACAGTCTTGGTTGTTTCACCTAAGCCTCAACCTAACTTCTAGAACAAGCTACATCCTTGAGTGTCTCTTGATGAGTGCAATTTTTGTTATAAAAAAGGTCACTGGAAGACTCAGTGTCCTAAAATTATGGGTAAGTAGCCATCGTAGAAGAAGAATTTTGAGAAGAATCTTGGACAACTATAGTGGAAGAAGCATTTTGATTGAGACAATACAATTGTTGCCTCTTCTATGGATGATCACAGTGCATTTGCTCATACTGCACTTGATCCCTCTTTGATCGACACACTACTCACTGAGCATTTGCTGAAATTTCTCTCTTCTTGTCAATTTAATGCACTGTTTGTCTCCTCATATGTAGGTTTGTCTTCAACCACTCCTTCAGGTATATGTCGCTCAACCTAGGTATTTGATTCTGGTGCTACATATCATATGTCTAATGATCCTTCTTTGTTTCCTTTTACTACATCTTCTCATTTGTCTACTGTTATGGTTGCCAATGGCACTTCTATGTCACTGATAGGTGTTGGTTCTATTATGACTTCTCTATTATCTATTCCTAATGTTTATTGTATTCCTCAATTGACTTTCAATCTGATTTCTTTTAGTTAACTATGTGCTCTTAGTTATGTTATTCACTTCTTCTCTTCTGGCTGTATTATGTAGGATCCTCATTTCAAGAGGCTAATTGGGACTTGTAGTAGAGTTGGAGGGATGTATGGACTGGAGAAATTACATGTTCCTTCTATTGCTGCTTTTTCTGTTGATTTGTATTCCTTAAGTTTAAGTTCAAAATCTTCGAGATTTTATTTATGGTATTCTCGTCTTGGCTATATTTTTAGTTCTTGTTTGAAATTTTTAGTTTCTACTGGTGCTTTAGGGACTTTACATAGTCATGACATTTTTTATTGTAGTAGATACAAACTTGCCAAATTTACGACTTTACCTTTTAATAGTAGCACTACTTTGTCTTCTGCTCATTTTGATCTTGTGCATTCTGATGTGTGTCCTGCCCCCCTTTCTACAAAAGGGAGTCACGATATTATATTTCTTTTATTGATGATTATACTTGGTATTGTTAGATTTATCTTATAAAACATAGATTTGAGTTTTTTTTTTTTTTTTTTCCATTTTTACAACTTTCTGTGCTATAGTTCATACATAGTATTCTTATGCTATTAAATGTTTTTGCTGTGATTTGGGTGGGGAATATTGATATAATGGTTTTCTTGTTTTGTTGACATCTGATGGGACTTTACAACAGTCATCTTGTGTAAACACTTCTGAACAAAATGGTGTGGCTGAGCACAAGCACAGGCATAGTATGGAAACTGTTCGTTCTTTCATTACCTCAGGTATCTCTCATTTTGAATGACTAATTGGGCAATCTCCTGACTACTTTTCATTGCACGTGCTTGTTTATACCTGCTTTGTCCTTCTTTTTACAATTGACCACACTGAGTTATCTGCTCATTCCGCCATGAGTCTTTTTCTAGGTTATGGTGAGGGCCAAAAAGGGTAATGTAACATCCCGACCTAATTACTAGATAATTAGGGATGCATAGTAAACTTTAAGAGAACATTAGTGCATAATTAGAACAATGCAATAATGCCGCAATAATAATTCTTAAGTGAGTTAAGATAGAGGAAATTGATATGAAAGACAACGTAATTAAAGATTAATTATTAAAGCAATGCATAAAATTAAGCCTAAATGTTTAAGCTAGCGTTATAATTATTCATGTTTAATTAATTTAATTACATGAGAAGAGAAATCTTCATGAACATAAAATATACATCAAGTAAATAAGAAAATGCAAATTAAGTATACTCGATGAATAAAATATTAATAAAAGTATAGAATTTTCAACCAACCCAACAAAAGAGGAAATAGAGAAAAAGGAGACTTGCCAAGTTTTGAACTCAAAATCCCAAGTGAAAGTTGCCAAAAAGTTTACCACTAGGCTACTAGCACTTTTGTACTATGATGGCCACCAAAAAAGTACACAGAGTCAAGTTTTTTGAAAAAATGCCATAAAGAATTGAGGTGTCATCACCCTAGTGGACCAAACACCCAACCAATCAAATTTAATGCAGCAAACCCTCATGATGTCTATAACAGACCTTGAGTGTGTGTTCATTCAGACCTGTGCATTGAACATTCAGACCCCTTGCGTGTGTGAGTGTTGTGTGTCGGATAGAGAGATAAAGAGAGAGAGAATGGGTGAAGGACTAGCCTGCATGCATGTGATGCATGCACATAAACTAGAGGGAGGGAGAGAAGTTTGGAAGTAAAGGAATCAACTAGACTAACAGAGAAAGAGAAGCTCAAGAGGGAAGCTAGAGAGAGAAAGTGGAATAGGTGAGCTTCTCTCTAAAATTCTTCAAGTTCAGCTTCAGATTTGTTAATGTAGAATGTGTGTATATATATATATATATATATATGCCCCTATATTGATATCCGGTAACCTAGGAACAGAAACAAGGTCTAGAAGACCTAGAAAACCAAAACCACCATTAATGAAGATGTAATACCTCACCCAAGTGGTAACCAAACGAACCATGTAAACCCGAGCCGTTAGGGCTTTCTGTTTTAATATTGAATAAAGTGGACGATTTGAAATCTCAATAGTTCAAAAATACGGGTAATGCCCGGGTGATGCCCGAACAAGTCATGAACGAATACTGAAATAAACATGACAAAATAAGATAAATAAAATAAAATAAAATAGGAAAATAAAATTTAAATAATAAAATAAAAATTTATTATTTATATACGTGTATATATACATACATATATACCTATACCCATGTAATATATATATATATATATATATATATGTGTGTATATATATATATACATATATATTTTGTGATAAACATATATTAAGATAAGGGAGGGCGTAGCAAGAGATCAGGGAAATTTGATTTCAAAAAGAAAAGAAAGATAAGGCTGGGAATTGGAAACAGAAAAGGAAAGGAAAAAAAAGAAAGAAAAGAGACGGGGTTATTCGCTGTCGCTAGACAGAAATTAGGGGGCTAAACCAAAATGTTAATCCTTCAAATGTCTGCCTCAATCCCAACACTGCCCTCTTGTAATTAATCATCTAGGATTCTGTCTGGCTCAAACAACCTTTTTCTCATTTCGAAGCTCTCTCGCCTATCGATCAACACCCCAAGACGGCGACCATCTGGATGGGCGGTGATCTAGAACGCATCCGGACGGAGCTGCGAGCGACGGTGTCTGAGATTGAGAGGCCCTAAGAGGTTGTTGGGAGGGCTCCAACGCTGTTTTCTGTCAGCGCCGATGAGCAATTAAAGGTGTTGGCAGATGGGTTTCAGCAACCTGGTAGGTTTGATTTGTGGTCTGAGAAAAAGGGGCCCCAATTGTTCGATACCGTCGATGGGGTACCCTCGGCTAGATTTTTCCATAAAGGGGGTGAATAGATTGGCGTTAGTGGCATTTGCGCCCGACGCTCCGTTCCTGGCTGCGGGGACAATGGCGGAGGCGGTCGATCTGTCATTTAGTTTGTCTATGAATCTTGATATCTTCAAGCTCGATTTTCAGTCCGACGATCGCGACCTCCCCGTAGTCGGCTCGTCACCGAGTCCCAAGCGATTTAATCGGTTATCGTGGGGAGAAGAAAAAGGGAAAGGAACAGGGAGGAAGATCAAAGGAGAGAGTCCTAAAGCAAAGACAAAGACTGGTTGCTAAAATAGCAGCGAGTTACCATCGTTTCTCTGATTTCTGTTCCAACATTTTCTTCTGTAAAATCTGTGAGCTCAAGAAAATGGTCCTCCAAAATTTGTTCCCTTCAAGCCAATTTCAATACGTTCTTCACAGTATAGACCAAAGCTTTTTTGCTAAAAATAATCCCCAATTCGAGCTTTTGCCTCTTCGAATCCAAATGGGCCAAAGACATTCCATGGTCGAGTCTGCCCCAGTCACTTCGTCCTGCTTCGGAGCGGTTCTTGTCAAAATTGGGTGAGGAAACTGGTTTGAATTTGGAAAGTGCTAAAGCTAGGGTGGGTGGATTTGTGAGTGGGGTCCAGAACATGGTGAAGAAGAGGGAGGCTGAGTTGACTGAGTTAGTTTTTGGATTTTTTCAATTGGAATAAATGGGACAGTTGGAAGGACATCAAGCATTGGGAATCGAAAAGATTCGGTGCTTTGATACCCTATGCTTTTGTTTTGATATTTTCTTGTCAAAGAATATATATATATATATATATATATATATATATATGGCATTTAGAGCTCCTTTCATGAATCAGCAAAGGAATCAGATTGTTGATGCTGTGGTGATTACAAGAATTTTGGGGGCTGCTTTGGTTGTTCCCATATTGCAAGTCAACGTCAATTGGGGTGAACCCATCAATGGGATTCAGTGGGAATTATGGTATCAATGGCATAAGATGAGTGTGATTAGTAGTTATGGTTCCCAAGCAGCATTATAGGGTCTGGGTGCCTATTAGAATACTTAGTTGGAGTGCTTGAGAATAGCATCAAATTTAATCAGTTTGAAGGTATTGTTATCATTCGTACTCTCTCTGCATCTCTTTATTGAGTAATTTATATAAGGGTTTGTGAGATTTAGACAGGATTCAATTATTAAGCATTTCAAGACATGTATTGAATAGAGTAATTGCATGCCCAGAATTTTAGCAAATTAATAAAATACTTGTAAAAGTGTCAAAAGACCAAAATGCCCTTAAGCCAAACGAACTCCGATTTAAATAAATGAATAGTGAATTCTTATTATTTCAAACATTCTGGACTCAATGGTAGAGTCTAAATTAGTAAAAGAGATACTTATAATAGCGAGGCATAAAGTTTGATGAATAGCATTAAAACTGAAACTTGTCTACTGAATGACAAGGAACTCAAAGGGAAAAGAAAAAGTGACGGGATACTAAGATAGATCACATGAATTAACTGTAAGTGAATTTTTATCTCTTATACGTGGTTTTCCAACCACATCATTTCTATTACTGTAAAAACTTTGTACTCATATATGTATCCACTATTATTGTTCCCACCATTGATATTGTCTTATCTTGCGGAGGCATATTGACTGATATCTTATGACTTGATTCGTTGTACTGATGCTTATCATTGAATGCTTATGTCATGATGTTCCATACCTTATACATTTCTTATGGAATTGTGATAGAATTTTGATTCATGTTAAATGTCGGGTTTTGTGCTCAGACACATTACCCATCCGATGCTATCTGATTGATTGGACCTACGGGTTAAGTCCGTAAACGGACAGATGGCAATGATGGTGTTTTTATGTAGAGAGTTTAATGGGCATTTTATATGCATTCATGTTAATGAAGGGTATGGCAGGCCCCAAAAGACCGTGGGTCTGCCAAACCCTGAACAGAGTAAATGCATCATTTATGTTTGATTGTTATACTGGCATTTATTGGATTCATAAGATGTCTTCATTTCCCGATGAATAGTTCTATGTTGATAGTTCATATTTATTGGATTTGACTTTGATCATTTTATTATGGCAGTATTCATGTTGATTGTGATTATTGAGCTTTATCCATATCCATGCTACACCATTACTCACAATTGTTATTGGGCTTTATTGTTCATTGGCCATTGTGGCATTTTACTGTTAACTGCCATCGTTGTTATGACTGGCTATCATGTTACCTTGAGTTATATTCTTCTATGACATCCCTAACCTGTATTAGAGATAGGTTTTTACTTATTGAGCTTGTTAGCTCACCCCACTCATTATCTTTTTCAGATAAGAATGCTACAGAACCACACTAGGAGGTCAAGAGTGTGGGGAAACAATTGAGGAGCACAATAGAATAAAGTAGTCTCTCCCATGTACTCACAACCTCAGAGTGGCTGTATGTTATGTTGATGTCAGTTTACAGGTTTCAGTTATTAAACAATATTTTGTATTAAGGCTTCTGCTAATCTACTGTTAAGTTACATTATATATTGTTATCATTGATACAAAGAAAAGAAAAAAATAGGGATGGCCATTGGGTCGGCCCCGTGACACGAGATCCGCATAGGGTGGGTTTCGGGTCGTGACAGCTTGGTATTAAAGCAGAGTTTTAAGTTCTAGCAAGTCATATGAGACATAATTAGAGTACTAGATTGATTAAAGTCTAAGAGTTAGTCGATAGATAACACTGACACTTTTAAGATAGATTATTATGTGAACACTGACTGTTATTTTACGTATACATTGACAGATTATCGTTTACAAAAAAGGTTAACACCAGGAATAAGCCGATAGCCAGAAATCATTTGACTGAGGTGGATCAGATAGATCAATTGAACAGAATAGAACGCTTTATGAAAAGAGTCACCAAGACTCTTCCCAGAATCAAGCCCCAACGATTGACCATTACAATGAAGTAGTGGCACCAGCGAAGACCATAAAATGGGGCAAGAAGGAAATTGCCAAAAAGGGTCAACGATGACAATAGAGGCATAATTAAATGCGCCAACTGCCGAAAATTCCACCAAGGATAATGTCTCAAAAACACCACCGAGAGATGATCGGGCTATTGTACTAGTAGTCGTAGGTATTTTCCAGTTGCTTACAATCTGCCCATATATTGTATAAATATTTGATTTATAGTTCCCGCATTTATTGCTAAGTTGAACTTAGTAACAGAACCCCTAGGTTACATGTTAACTATTTCAATACCATCGAGAGGTTTATCATTGATGAATACTATATATTGGGGGAAAAGACTATATGTTGTGATGGAAATCGGTGACTGTTGAACAATTGAGATGATTAAGTAAATGTGATCTTTAAGGAATAGTAGTTTGTTTAAAAATAAACGATGAGGATTCTTGAGGAATAACACTGGAAATATTTGAGGAGATTTTGATAAATGTTATAGATAAATAAACAAGGCTTGATTGAGAGATAGTCTGAAGGAAATATTTGAGGAGATTTTGATAAATGTTATAGATGAATTGATGACATTTCAAAAATATGAGGATTCTTGAATGAGTTATATAGGGTAAAGACAAATGGATCATTGGGAGGCAAATATTTATTGAACGAGACTAACAAATAAACATTATGAATTATGATAGTCTTAAAAAGAGATTGACACATGATGAATGATCATTGAAAAAAATTAAATGGATCTCGTTGGCCTGTGTGACAATATGACCCAATTGAGGGCGGAACTTTATTGAGTTAGCGGAATCTATTTCAAAAGATAAATGATTAATGACTCCGAATGACTTTTGAGGATCAACGTGATCTAACAATTAAAGAGACAAAAATTATGGCATAATGTCTAGAAAAACTGGTGAGGACAACGACTGCACTAAAGTGCTACATAATTCTTTGAGATACTACGAGAATAATTAAGATTAAGGTAGAAAGTAAGCATAACTCAATCTGTGAAACTACGGAAGTAGAGAAATTCCATGGTGGGAAAGACTTGACATAATCTTGATAAACTTTGAAAGTCAAATGTAACGATAAAATGATGGGATGGGAAATTGATGTGAACAATCTTGAAAGATGATATGAAGTCACAAAATGTACAAAGAATTCCCTATATGGTTGAATAAGGTTTTGAAAGAACAAATTTGAAAAAGTTGAATAACGACTGGGGAGAAAAATGTAACATATGATGAAAAAACCGAATATGATGACGAGTATAAGAAGTGAGACAGTTGAACAACCTTTCTGAGCAAAGGTAAGTAAACCAAAATAATGGTTATAAAATTAAAGAGTCATAAGACTTTGAGATTTAAACTGATCAAATGATGTGAAAAAAAAATTCAAGGTAAACCAAATATGATAAAACCATTAAGGATGCTTTTGAAGTAGATTGTCACATGAAGAATCAGTGACTGGAGTAAAAGACTACCCTAAAATTTTTTAAGTATATGTAACCTACTTTAATCTATGAAGGGATGAGGAATTAAAAATGGTGAAAAGATCAATTATAAAAGGCCTTTATACTAGTCTATAGTGTGAAAAAGGGAAAAAAATAGAGGAATTGATTTCCTTAACCTATTCAAAATCATAAAAGGATAAACATAAATTTGAAAACAAAGGCAGGAATGCCAATGAATATTACAAAATGAAATGAAAAGAGGATTGATAAATCATCAAGGAATGGATATTTGAGAGAAATCACAAATGGGAAGTTTGAATAAATTTGAGGACACCCGAGTAGGGAATAAATATTGTAATGCAAAGAGAATATGAGTAAACCGCCCCAACACGAACTAAAAGATGCTCATGGAAATAAAAGAGAACATGATACTCTGTCATTAGTGAAACTTAAAGCGCTTGAATGAGAAGTCCAAAACACTTTAAATGATAGAAGTGGTGTAGGCTAGTTACACCGTTGACTTCCTATGACCACTATCAAGGAAACAGATCGAAAAGAAAAGATCAACGTACTAGATACCTTTACATGCCACATGATGCACCATACAATGCCAATGGAAGTTGACAGACCATGATCAGTAAGGTAATCACGACCTAGTACCAAATGAGATGAATATAACAACTAGACATAGAACTAGTCAAGATACTGGTAACAAGAGAAAATAGTCAAGTAACTGAAAAGATGACTCAAGGTGAGGAATGAAAGTAATAGATCCCTAGCCAAAGATTGAGAACTAAGGAAATACGCATAAGAATGTTACTATTAAAATTTGGAGACAATGAGTGAAAGTCTTGAGGAGGTAAAAGGTCAAACTCTTGACTTTCAAATTCACTATTGAATTAAAACAAAGAGGGATACAAAAGAACTGTGAACTGTGTATAAATAAATTTTCTTGCTTGAGGATATAATTTCTGAATACAAGAGATAAGTCTAAGAGACAAAAAAAAAAAAAAAGGGAAACTATGAAATTGGCATGAGGAGATAATAGAGTTCTTAGATTACGAGCATTCGAGTTTTGAGGACAAAACTCATTTTAAGGGGGGTAGAATGTAATACCTCGACCCAAGTGGTAACCGAACGAACCATGTAAACCTGAGCCATCAGGGCTTTTTGTTTTAATATTGAATAAAGTGGATGATTTGGAATCTCAATAATTTGAAAGTACGGGTAATGCCCGGGCGATGCCCGAGCAATCCATGAATGAATACCGAAATAAAAATGACAAAATAAGATAAATAAAATAAAATAAAATAGGAAAATAAAATTTAAATAATAAAATAAAAATTTATTATTTATATATATATACATATATACCTATACCCGTGTAATATATATATATATGTATATATATAATAGGCCGTATATGTATATATATATACATATATATATTTTGTGATAAGCATATATTAAGATAAGGGAGGGCGTAGCAAGAGATCAGGGAAATTTGATTTCAAAAAGAAAAGAAAGATGAGGCTGGGAATCGAAAATAGAAAAGGAAAGGAAAAAAGAAAAAAGAAGGGGTTATTCGCTGCCGCTGGACAGAAATTAGGGGGCAAAACAAAAATGTTAATCCTTCAGATGTCTGCCTCAATCCCAACACTGCCCTTTTGTAACCGATCATCATTTAGGGTTCTGTCTGGCTCAAACAACCTTTTTCTCGTTTCAAAGCTCTCTCGCCTATCGATCAACACCCCAAGACAACGACCATCCGGATATGGCGGTCCAAGAACGCATCTGGGCGGAGCTGCGAGCTGCGGTATCTGAGATTGAGAGGCCCTGGGAGGTTGTTGGGAGGGCTCTGATGCTATTTTTTGTCAACGCCGATGAGCAGTTAAAGGTGTTAGCGGATGGGTTTCAGCAACCTGGTGGGTTTGATTTGTGGTCTGAGAAAAATGGGCCCCAATTGTTTGAGATCGTCGATGGGGTACCCTCGGCTAGATTTTTCCATAAAGGGGGTGAATAGATCAGCGTCGGTGGCGTTTGCGTCCGACGCTCCGTTCTTGGCTGCGGGGACGATGGCGGGGGTGGTTGATCTGTCATTTAGTTCATTTGTGAATCTTGGTATCTTCAAGCTCGATTTCCAGGCCGACGATCGCGACCTCCCCATAGTCAGCTCATCACCGAGTCCTAAGCGATTCAATCAGTTATCTTAGGGAGAAGAAAAAGGGAAAGAAACAGGGAGGAAGATCAAAGAAGAGAGTCCCAAAGCAAAGACAAAGATTGGTTGCTGAAATAGCAGCGAGTCACCATCGTTTCTCTTATTTCTACTCTAACATTTTCTTCTCTAAAATATGTGAGCTCAAGAAAAGGTCCTCCAAAATTTGTTCCCTTCAGGCCAATTTCAATACGTTCTTCACAATACAGACCAAAGATTTTCTGCAAAAAATGATCCCCAATTTGAGCTTTTGCCTCTTCGAATCCAAATGGGCTGAGGGCATTCCATGTTCGAGTTTGTCCTAGTTATTTCGTCGTGCTTCGGAACGGTTCTTATCAAAATTGGGTGAGGAAACTGGTTTGAATTTGGAAAGCGCTAAAGCTAAGGTGGGTGGATTTGTGAGTGGGGTCCAGAATATGGTGAAGAAGAGGGAGGCTGAGTTGACTAAGTTAGTTTCTGAATTTTTTCAATTGGATTAAATGGGACAGTTGGAAGGACATCAAGCATTGGGAACCGAAAAGATTCGGTGCTTTGATACTCTATACTTTTGTTTTGATATTTTCTTGTCAAAGAATATATATATATATATGGCGTTTAGAGCTCCTTTCATGAATCAGCAAAGCAATCAGATTGTTGATGCTGTGGTGATTGCAAGAATTTTGGGGGTTGCTTTGTTTGTTCCCATCTTGCAAGTCAACGTCAATTGCGGTGAACCCATCAATGGGATTCAGTGGGAATTATGGTATCAATGGCATAAGCCGAGTGTGATTGGTAGTTATGGTTCCCAAGCAACATTACAGGGTCTAGGTGCCTATTAGAATACTCAGTTGGAGTGCTTGAGAATAGCATCGAATTTAATCAATTTGAAGGTATCGTTATCTTTCGTACTCTTTCTGTATCCCTTTATTGAGTAATTTATATGAGGGTTTGTGAGATTTAGACAAGATTCAATTATTGAGCATTTCAAGACATGTATTAAATAGAGTGATTGCATGCTCGAAATTTTAGCAAATGAATAAAATACCCGTAAAAGTGCCAAAAGACCAAAATGCCCCCAAGCCAAACGAACTCCGATTTAAATAAATGAATAGTGAATCCTTATTATTTCAAACATTCTAGACTTAATGGTAGAGTCTAAATTAGTAAAAGAGATATTTATAATAGCGAGAGAAAAAGAAAAGTGACGGGATACTGAGGTAGACCACACGAATTAAATATAAGTGAATTTCTATCTCTTATACGTGGTTTCCAAGCCACATCATTTCTATTACTACCAAAACTTTGTACTCATGTATGTATCCACTGTTATTGTTCCTACCATTGATATTGTCCTATCTGGTGGAGGCCTATTGACTGATATCTTATAATTTGATTCGTTGTACTGATGCTTATGTCATGATGTTCCATACCTTATACACTTCTTATGGAATTGTGATAGAATTTTGATTCTTGTTAAATGCTGGGTTTTGTGCTCAGACACATTACCCATCCGATGTTATCTGATTGACTGGACCTACTGGTCAATTTATGGGACCTACGGGTTGAGTTCATGAACGGACACATGGCAATGATGGCATTTTTATGCAGTGAGTTTAATGGGCATTTTATATGCATTCATGTTAATATGGGGTATGCCGGGCCCCAAAAGACCGAGGGTCTGCCAACCCCTGAACAGAGTAAATGCATCATAAATGTTTGATTGTTATATTGGCATTTATTGGATTCATAAGATGTCTTCGTTTCCTTATGAATAGTTCTATTTTGATAGTTCCTATTTATTGGATTTGACTGTGATCGTTTTATTGTGGTAGTATTCATGTTGATTGTGATTATTGATCTTTATCCCTATCCATGTTACACCATTACTCACAATTGTTATTGAGCTTTATTGTTCATTGGCCATTGTGACATTTTACTATTAACTGCCATTGTTGTTATGACTGGCTATCATGTTACCTTGAGTTATATTCTTCTATGTCATCCCTAACCCGTATTGGAGATAAGCTTTTACTTACTGAGCTTGTTAGCTCACCCCACTTATTATCTTTTTTAGGTGAGAATGCTAAAGAACTACAGTAGGAGGTCAAGAGCGTAGGGAGACAATTAAGGAGCACAATAAAATAAAGTAGACTCTCCCATGTACTCACCATCTAAGAGTGGTTGTATGTTATGTTGATGTCGGTTTACAATTTTCAGTTATTAAACAATATTTTGTATTAAGGATTCCGTTAATCTATTGTTAAGTTACATTATATAATGTTGTCATTGATACAAAGAAAAGAAAAAAATAAGGACGGCCATTGGGTCGGCCCCACGACACGAGATCCGCATATGGTAGGTTTCGGGTCGTGACAAAAGGCCTCTAAGTTGGGTCTTTATCAACCAAAACCAAACAAGGTTTAAGGGATAAGGACTTAAACTAGAGATCACAGGGATCTTAAATCCACAAAAATCATCTCAAATGGGTCAAAGACGAGGGAGATAAACTGATTTACAGGTCACGGTCGCCAAAACAATAATAACCTGACATGGTTTTTGGGAATTAATTCACTAATTTAAATGTTAGAGACTCTTGAGGGATAAAATGGAAATAACTATGAAAATTAGATCGACAAAACAATAAAAGCCATAAAATAACATGAGGAAAATACAAGCCATAAAATAATTAAGCCAAAAGTGTTGACCACGAGATTTGATCTCGAGACTCAAAAAGAGGAAATGACTTATGTCAAAATAAGCAAACAAGGCTGGAACACATGGATGTTATGTGTTATATTAAATATACGTACATGCTTGGGTAAGCCCGAGTGTCGGCACGCTCAAAACCGGGATGACAGTATGCCGTCAAACCCTTCCTACACTACCATTATTTTATGTGAAGATATATATATATATATATATATGAGGTGATATATATGTATATATTCTACAAAATATTATTATTATATATATATATATATAAAAGAAGAGATAACTAATATATATACATATATACATGTGGGGAAGGGCTGTGAGGACAACTGTGTGAGGTATGTGTGTGTTGTACATATAAGTGTATATAGGTGAGTCAGCACCTATGTATAAGTGGAAGCGTGAGGGTTTAACAAGTGTGTATATCAACTGACCAATAGTGGTGAATTAATATATGTGAATTAAACTGACCAAAAGTGGCTATATCATGTGCTGCTGTAGAGAGAGAAAGTAAGGTAGAGAAAGAGAGAGAGAGAGAGAGAGAGAGAGAGAGAGAGAGAACAAAGCAACAGCAGGAAGTGAGAAAGGAAGAGGAGAAGAAGAAGAAGATGATGATGATGATGATGAAGAAGAGGGAAGAAAGAGGAAGCCAGAGCAGGTAGGGTTTTCATTTAAAGTTTATAAATTTGAAACTGTTTTAAATTGGGTTTGTAAAAATCTTACGTAAAATTTCTAACTAATGAAAGGGTCCAAAAGTACATAAAAAATAATGAATTTAGGAAGAAACCGGGGGTAGTTTGGTGGAGAAATGAAGGAGAAAATGGGAGTTGCAGGATGGTGAATAATTTCAGGTGGTGAGGATTTTGATGGTTTTGATCAATTTAATGATCGGTGAAATATTCCCCTTAGTCCCAATAATGGTTAGGAAGGAAACCTATGGCCTGAAACATTACGAAATAGGAAAAAAAGTAAGTTGCCAAAAAATTGGGCGCTCGCTAGAGTAGCCACTATGTATGGTTGTTCGACAGCCAAGGGCTGAATTATTTAGAGATTCAACCTTAAAAATGGAACCCTTAGGAGAAATAGAATTTAACCCCATCGAAAATAGGTAGAAAATCCATCGGCGATGAGTCACCGGCTCTGGAATTTCATTGGAGAAGAAGACTGTTTGGGGGTTATGGGTCGAAGTCGGGTCAGGTCCCGACCTGAAATGAAATGGGTTTGGACATTTAATCAAAACGACACAGTTTTGAGTTTAATTTAAGTTATAATTGAGGTGTTTGGCAATGGGGATAATAAATTGATTTAACTAACCCTATTCTGAATAGGGATATCTTATCCTTGAATTAAGCTTATCCACTGTTTAGTTATGAATGTTTCGGGAAAAAAAAAAAAAGAGGAAAGATGGAACTTACGGCCAGTGGGATTTGACCCACTGACCTACGTGCGGGTATAACCCTTATGGTTGAATGTATAACCACTGTACCACTGAATTACTTTGTGAAAAATGCTACCTAAATAAATATATATATATAAAATATATAATAAAAGAATTAAATAAATTTAATTAATTTAATTTAATAAAATGACTCTAATGCCCAAATAAAATAAAAAGATAGTGTAACCTAATGTTTTTAGGCATTCTGAACTCAACGGTGGAGTTTGTTTTAGCAAACGAAGTACCAAAAAATATAATACGTAAAAGCATAAAATTACGAAAATACTCCTAGGCTTAATGTAAGTTATAAATGAGCTAATTAAGATCCAGAAAAGCCTAAATTAATTATATTTAATATTTCAGACTGAATAGTAACGTTCCTTTGAGAGAAATAAGACTCGATAATAAACTAAAAAATGACGAATACATCATTAGGACTTAATGAGTTTACCAAAAATATAAAGATGAAATAAATATTGATTTAATGTGCTATATATTTTTAATCCATGATTATAGGACCATTCAAATGATGAGAAATGGAAAGAGAGCTATGGAAAAGCTATTGTGATAACTGGATGGAAATGCAATGTTAAGAACTCAAAGTAAGTAAACCCGAACTCTAACATGTGGTTCTCCTAGCCAAGTCACAATTTTTTCTTGATGTTGCCAGTTTGTAATCTATACATGCCTGACAATGATGATCTCTATAATTTGATACTTTTCTTTATTGTTGATTCGTTGAGATCTTGATTGCCGATATCCTTACTTGATTATTTGTCATTTCCATACTTACTTGGGCATTGGACATTTGTTATGCCTCTTACTACTGAGACTTTGTTATTCCATAAATATATACATCGCCTGTGGAATTATGATGATCATGATATTTTTATGTGCCTGGAGTTGTGATCCATCACAATGTCCATCTGATTCACAGATGCTTGAGGACCTACGAGTCGATGTTTAGTAGTGAGCCCAAAACCTAGTCTATGGAGGACATGTTATATGTATAGAGTTCTAGTGCTATCCATTATTCTGAAGGGGGAGAGGGTTTTGATAAGCACTCATGAGGGTATGCCGGACCCTATACGTGTGTCAGCATCTATTTTGTTAGTATCTTATATCGTTTATTGATATTCTGATGATGCACTCATGACTCATTAATATGCTTGCAAGCTTACGTTTATGATGTACTCTTGATTTCAGATATGCCACATTGAGATGGTCCGTGGTTTATTTATTGATATACTCTTGATCCCAGACATGCAACGTTGCGATGGTCCATGGTTTATTTGTGGACATATTATGCATATCTTTGGATTTAGATTGTCATCTTGTTATTGTGACAACTATTTATTGTGCAAGCCAATCCCTACCATTGATTTGTCATTCTACCATGGGATGTGCTTTTGAGACTTATTCATTTATTTAGTGACTGGCAACTGTGACATTTTATTCTTCATATGTTCTTGTGATACTATTCTTGCTTACTATTGTCTTTATCCTTCTTTTGAACTAACCTTGACTCATAGCAAAGCGAGGGAGTTTACTTCCTGAGCTAAATTAGCTCACTCCATATTTATATCTATTTTTTTTTCTTCAGGTAGCTCTATAAGAAAAGAAACAAAATAAGGCGACTAGGGGAGCTAGTGGCTAGCATGTGAACAACACTGATAATGTGAACTCGAAGTCATGATTTGAATGCGTACTTTGTAAGGCTGATCAGATAATAGGTAATTGTAATGTTGTATCAAAGGTAGAAGTGTTAAACTTGATTAGTGAATCATGATGATCTAAATAGTACTTGGAGATATTTGATTGATGGTTATTGGAGTTGGGTTTATGATCAGATGAATTGCATTTGGTGTAGCTTCTGGATTAAATGATTTATTGCTTTATTGATATGATTTATCATTCTATGAGATTCTTTTGATTTTGTACGGCCTATCCGAGTGGCAATGTCGGTCGTTGCCCCTAATCCGCATAGGGTGGGTTTTGGGTCGCGACAGAGTGGTATCATAGCAATGGTTAATGATCTTTGGGGAAATGATTGAAGTTGATGTTTCTTGGGTGACTAAGATGATCAGATGATCAATAATTCTTGGGAGACAAAAGTAGGCTTATGAGTGAAATTGATGATCTTGAGAATTCGAGGATTATATCAACGTTATAGGTTAATGATTCTTTAAGAAAGATCATACCAGAATTGGATTTGTGGACTACTGAGTGACTTAGATGATTGAGTGATTTTTTGAAATGATAACGTGTTTAGGTACTAAGGTTAATAATCTTTGGGAAAGACTATGGTATGACTGAAATTGATGATTCTAGGGCGATTAAAATGATCAAATGCATAGTGATTTTTGAGAGATAATAGTATACTTAAAGGCAAAGGTTAAGAATTTTGGGAAGAATCATACTAGTATTGAGGTTAATGATTCCTGGATATCTAAGTTATGAATTGGTTAGTGAATTGGGTGACATAGAGTTGAGATTGTGAAATCTAAGGAAGTCGATGATTTGATAACAAATCTATATAGAAGATAGTCTGAGAAAGACTTAATGGATAGTGACATATGGGGTTTGAGACTTCAGATGGATTGAGGATATGTTAGAAAAGTAAGGATTCTTGAATGAGTCATAGATCGACCCTGACAGGGCAAAGACAGATAAAGCCTTGGAAGACAATTATTTAAGCGAGACTGTTAGACTGAACATGATGAAAAGTAATGATTCCAAGAGGAGGCTGATGCATGATAAAGATCATTGGAAAAATTCAATGGATCTTGTTGATCTAGATGATGATATGATATAATTGTGGCAGTATTTTATTGAGTTAGATGAATCTATTCTAAAAGGTAAATGATTAATGACTCTGAATGACCTATGAGGATTAATGTGATCTGACGATTAAAGAAACTGAACTTGTAGTAAGTACCTAGAAAAGCTTGAGACGTCAATGACTATGATAAGTAATACATAATTCTTCAAAATACTAAAAGGACAATTGTGATTAGGGTAGGAAGTAAAAATAACTAAATCTATGATATTAAGGAGGTTGAGAACTTTCATGGTGGGAAAAACTTGACATAATCTTGATAAACTTTAAATGTCAAATATGACGATAAAATGATGGGATGGAAAATTGATTTAAACAATACTGAAATATGATATAAAGTCTAGAATGGATAGGATTATGAATAGTAACACTTGCAGACAAATAACTGCTAGTATGATATGAAATCTTTGATTACCGATGAGATTAATCACCTTACAGTGTGGCTTTGAAAATGTAAAATGTAGGGGAACTTTCTATATGGTTAAATAAATTCTCTACGAAAACAAATATGTAAAAATTGAAAAATGATTGGGGAGAAAAATGTAACATATGATGAAAAACTGAATATGATTGGTATGAAAATTTGACACTGAATAACCTTTTAAGCAAAAGGTAAGAGAAAACAAAATAATGACTAAATTAAAAAGTCATAAGACTTTGAGATCTGAATTGTTCAAAAATAATGTGGGAAGTTCAAGGCAAACCAAATATGACATCACAGTTAAGAATACTTTCAAAAATAAACTGTCATATGATGAAACAATGATGAGACTAAAAGACTACCCTAAGAAATTTGAATAAGTTTAATAATAAGTCTATCAAGACTTAAGGAAGAGATGAACTAGGTATCATTGTTATACTACATTTTATAAAGAAATGAGAAATCAAAAGTCTATTAAGGCTCTACTGATAACCTGGAACAAATGGAGGATTTTATTTCCTCAACCTATCTTGTAAAGACCTGGAAAATGAGGGTAAATTTTTCGTTTTGCCGGAAGGACACTATTCAGGCACCGTTTGCCGACAAGGCACTACACATGCATATTTGGACATAAGTCATATGTAGGAACATATTTAGAGTATGCCATAGAAGCAAAATATGCTTAAAATGTTAAAGTACACCTCTTGTAAAAATTTGAGCATGTTCGAACATAGTTTCAAAAATTGGACCAAAAGGGCATCCCGGATGGAACCGGCCACAGGCAAAAATTTATTTTTTTGAAAATTTTCATTTAAAATAATTTTAAGAATTTTGGTTAAAGAAAAATTTCGAATTGAGGCATTTCGGGATGGGTTGTAGTGTAACGGGACCCAAAATCATTAAGGACAAAAAGGTCATTTTGCCCCCTTTGCCTCTTCACTATAAATACAGCCCCTTAGTATAAAAATTACATATTTTTGGTCTGAGGAAGAGTAGAACACGTTCACGGAGAGAAAAGGAGAAAAAAGCCCTAGGTTCTCCAAGCTTCAAGCTTCCAAAACACCCTTCTAAGCTTGGATTTTCACAAAGGTTCCTTCTAGGAAGTTGTTCCTCTCAACAAGAACTATATTCTCACTAATCGGTTCGGCTGTGCAGCGAACACAACTTCCTTGGTTTGAGAAAAACCATTCTAGGTGTGATATTTTGCTAAGTAAGGAATAGGATTAAGTTTATGAGTGATTTACATGTTGATTGAATGATTCATATGTTTATTTAATGTTAGAGAATCACTTAGGATATAGTTGCTTTGAAAAACCTAGAATGATCGTTTATGTACTTGTGTGTTCTTTGTTATTCTTTGGGAATTTGGAAAAATGATAAACATGAACCATGACTATAAGTGAAATTCATTGTATTCTAGCTTAGGTTCATGTAGACAAAATCTTGTAGTTTGAAAGTTATGATTTATTTAAGGTATTTGTGCTTTAAGTATTTTGTAATCTTTGAGAATTTGTCAAAGTGATGAACATGTAACTTGTTTATATGTTTGATTCATTGCATTCTAGCTATTGTTCGTGTAGAGAAACTTTTGTGGTTTGAGAGTTATGAATTATTACATGAGTTGGTGGTATGTAGATTTGTATTTTCTTTGAGAAATTGTTAAAGTAATGAACATGAAACTTCATCATATGTTTAATTCATTGAATTGTGACTTACATTCATATATACAAAGTGTTATGAATTTGAAGTTATGCTTTACTTTATGAATGAGGCATATTTTAAGTCATGCTCCATGTGTTGATGAAATGTTTCCTTGAATTGCATTATTGTATGATGAAATCAAAGCCTATTGGCATATGGTGAATCCTTTGAAAACATAGTGTGGGTTGAGCACTTGGTGCTATGCATTATGAGGGTGTAGATCCTGTGGTGAAAAACCCAAAATTGGCCATTGCATTGGTGCCTGCTTATCCAACGGGAGCGATCCGTGAACACAGGCTTTGGTACTCGCTGACCAATGAGAGCGATCCGTGAAATGAGACATGGGTGTGGCATAGAGTGTGCATGGGTGTCACGCATATTGCCTTTGCATTATGTTAATAAATTGGAAGGCATATAGATTATAAATGTACACTTGCACATGACACGCCTTAATTTTGTTCCCTGCATTAACATTGTGTCATACCAGCGGTTGTGCTGACCCCTCGTGGGATATCATATTACAGATAACGATCCCGGTACTTGAGACTTGATGAAGTCTTGAAGAAAAGAAGGAAAATGGACTCGGAAGATATTTGGCCCTTGGGGCATGTTTTGTATGTATGGGCATAAGCCCAAAAGACTAGTATTTCGATGTGGATGAATGGTGACTTATGGACTTTGAATCATTTTGTAATGTAAGGGTTTACAACCCAAATGACATGTAGTGTACTTTGGTTAAATGTGTATCAAAGATATGTATGTTGAAAGAAATGATATGTAAGATGTTTTTTTTTTCGATAAGCATCATATGTGTGTGTGTGTATATATATATATATATATATATATATATATGTATATCAAGAGAAATAGATATGTATGTTGACAATAAGGGATGTAGGTTTAATTTACATGAATTGTGGCCACCGAGTGAGGGTGGATTGTGACATGTTTATACATATGAAATATCATGAATATTAGGTGGGAAAAAGACTTAGAAAACAAAGGAGGTTATGTCAAAATTTTGAAAAAATTAAAGAATTGGTTAAGTGTGTAAAATACCTTTTAATTAGGTGAGAAAAGTGTTCAAAATAGAGGGTTAGAGACCTTGGGGAAATGGGCTAAAAATGGAAGAAAAGTGGCTTGAAAAACTTGGAAAAATATGTTACAGCCATGAACAGTGAAAATGCAGAAAATCAGAAAACAACTCTCTGTGGCTACAATGCCCAGCCCCCAGTCGCCCGCAGCCTCGCGCGCGTGCGCTATGCGAGCCCTGCGTGCCCTGCACGTTCCACGTCGAGCCCCTGATGCGCGTGCTGTTGCTTGCTGCTGTGCAGCCACTATTTTGGCCATGTTTTGGCACTTTATGATCTACTGTTTAAAGCCATTTTAAGGCCCTTTAATTACATGTTTGACCCTACTCTTTGGAGTCTATTTTGGGCCACTTTTGGCCATTACATCAAGCCATGTTAGGCATTTTTTTTGGGACACTTTTAGTCATATTTCAAGGCCATGTTTGGCCACTCCCTTATACCACTTTTGGTGGATTTCTTTGGCCTATTTTTGATCCATGTATTAGGGTATTTTGGACCCCTTTGAGCCATTATTCCAAGACATTTTTAGAAATGTTTTGGGGCTATTTTGGAGACAATTTCTAAACATGACTTAGACCTATTTTGAATAATGATTTGGGGAGATATTTAATTGGCATTAGAAAACCATTTTGGTTAAACCCAATAACAAGTTTTCATTTCAAATCTTGGGAAAACATGGGGGAATGAATGCATAATCAACCAAATCCATCTTAATGGTCTTTCATTTGTTTTTCTTCTTTCATTTTACTCACTCCCCAAGTTTGTGGAAATTCGGGGCATGACATCTAATTAAAAAGATGAATGCATATGAATTCAAAAACAAAGACGGGTGTGCCAATGAAATATATATAATAAAACGAAAGGAAACTAGTGAATCTCCAACTTGAGCAACCCTTAGAAATAGACACGTGCTTGAGAATCACGAATGAATATTATGAATAAATCTAAAATTACCCTTCTAATAAAGAAATCTTGTGATAGAAAGGGCATGTGAGTAAATCATCCTCATGTAACCCAAAGGGTATTTATGAACACACAAAAAAAATATGACACTAGGAATACAAAGAGGAAATATGATGTTTATAATAGTCGAACAGAATCTGATAGACAAAAAGAGACTCAAATGGGTAACGTTGTAAATTACGCACCCGAATGCATGTAATAAAATCCAAAGCAGAATTGGTGAATTAAAGACTCTATTCTTAGTAAAGACTAAAGTACTTGAATGAGAAATCTAATACACTCTAAACAATAGAGGTCGTGTATTCTAATTACACCGTTGACTTTTTATGATCAATACCAAAGTAATTGGTAGAAAAACAAAGGTCAAGATATTAGATGTTTTTACTTGGCACACGACACGCCATACAATGCCAATAGAATTTGAGGAAAACATGAACGATAAAGGAATCACGATTTAGTGCCAAATAAAACTAACGCAACCACTAGACGTAGAACTAGTCATATTGTAAAGGACAATGGAAATAGTCAAGTAACTAAAAAGATGATTCCGAGAAAGAGTAATAAAGTATAATGGACCCAAGATCACAGGCTCAGAAACTAAAGAAATAAGCTCTAAAACGCTAAGACTAGAATTTGGAAACTTAGAATCTAAAGTCTCGAGAAAGTAAAAAGGCGAAATCTATGACTTTCCAAATCACTATTTAATCAAACAAAAAGGAGTACGAAAGGATTGTGAAACTGGTGTGAAAAGTTTCTTGCTTAAGAATATAGTATTTTAATAGTAGTGATGACACACAGAAATAGATTAAAATGGGAACTACGATGATGAAATTGGTGTGTAAAGATAATAAAACTCTTTAGAAGTGAACGTTCGAGTTTTAAAGACAAAACTCTTTGAAGGAAGGGAGAATATAACAACCCGACCCGATTTTTAGGAATTAATTCACTAATTTAAATGTTAGAGACTCTCATGGCTAAAATAGAAATAATTATGAAAATTAGATCGGAAAAACAATAAAAGCCATAAAATAACATGAGGGAAATAGAAGTCATAAAATAATTAAGCCAAAAGTGTTGACCACGGGATTTGATCCCAAGAGTCAAAAAGAGGAAATGACTTACGTCAAAATAAGCAAACGAGGCTAAAACACATGGATGTTATGTGTTATATTAAATATACGTACATGCTCGAGTAAACTCGAGTGTCGGCACGCTCAAAACTGAGAAAACCGAGATGACAGTCTGCCGTTGGACCCCTCCTACACTACCATTATTTTATGTAAAGACACATACATATATATATATATGAGGTGATATATATATATATATATATATTCTATAAAATATTATTCTATATAAAAAAAAAGAAGAAGATATAAGTGATATATATACATATATACATGTGGGGAAGGGCTGTGAGGACAATTGTGTGAGGTATGTGTGTGTTGTACATATAAGTGTATATAGGTGAGTCAGCACCTATGTATAAGTGGAAGCGTGAGGGTTTAACAAGTGTGTGTATCAACCGACCAATAGTGGTGAATTAATATATGTGAATTAAACCGACCTAAAATGGGTATATCGTGTGCTATTGTAGAGAGAGAAAGTAAGGTAGAGAGAGAGAGAGAACAAAGCAGCGACATGAATTGAGAAAGGAAGAGGAGTAAAAGAAGAAGAAGAAGAAGAAGAAGAGAAGAATAGGGAAAAAAGAGGAACCCAGAGCAGGTAAGGTTTTCATTTTAAGTTTATAAATTTGAAACTGTTTTAAATTGGGTTTGTAAAAAACTTATGTAAAATTTCTAACTAATGAAAGGGTCCAAAAGTACATAAAATGATGAATTTAAGAAGAAACCAAGGGTTGTTTAGTGGAGAAATTAGGGAGAAAATGGGAGTTGCAGGTTGGTGAATAATTTTCAAGTGGTGAGGATTTTGATCGTTTTGATCGATTTAATGATCGGTGAAATATTGATCGATTTAATAATTGTAACACCCCGACCTAATTTATTAATAATTAGTTCGCTAATTATTAATTAGCACCGATTTAAGGAATGACTAAGGAAATTAATCATAATCTCTTGGCAGTCACGATAAACCAGTAGAATGATTAAACATATCTAGAGAAGAAGGTGCAATACCCAAACCTAATTATCGATTAATTAGGAGAAAAAATACCGTTTTGACACTGACGGAACTCGAATTAGCTAACTACAGAAATTCTGAGTAAATAATAATCGACACGGGGCCCTTGATATTGAGGCCAACTGAAATACAAAACCCTCGAAAGAAACCGCGTTGAAAAAAGAGCAACAAAATGAAAGTTAGGAAGGAAACACTAAAACTGAATTACCGCGTCAGCCAAACGAGGCCTTAGCCTAAATGGTGGAAAATGGCCAAAAGTAAGGCCAAGGGGAATTGAACCCTTGACCTATGGAAGGGAAGTAACTTCACTTAAAAAAATTACCAACTAGGCTGCAGGTCACTTTGTGCCTATATATGCAACAGAATGGTATATATATCTCTGAATTACCCAAGCTGCCACCCAAATTAGCCAATGGCCTTACATGCAAACCCCACATGATTGGCTTGCATCAGCCCACATCAGCCTTATAATCCCACTGATTCTATGATAAATACATCTATATATAGAGATGTATATGTATAAGAATGTATATATATATATATATATATATTAGCAGATTAAAATTTGATTGGACCACCCTCCCCACCAATGGGAGTCCATGCAACAAACTAAATTATAAAATATATATGCCCTGTATGTTGTATGTATGAGGAGGGGGGGAAATCAGAATTCTCTATGTGTGTATGTGTGCTCGGGTAGAAGAGAGTGGGTTGAGAGAGAAAGTCCATGTGAGGCCATGATATGTGTTGACCATGGTGTGTGCAAGCTTGGTGTGTGTTCCACTTGAATGCACCATGAAGAAAGAGGAGGACTGAAGGTGCACGACTGGACTGAGGCACACCTGAAGTGCCAAAAATCAGGAACTGAGCCATGGGTGGAGGGTCTGATTGGAGGTATAAATAGATAAAAACTGCTTTGATATTTTTGTTTAGATTTAACACTGTTTTAAACCCTATGACTGCATGCATGCTACCTAAGGAGTAAAATTAAAATAAGGCATGAAGTTGGACCACTGAACCAGCCCCAAAACACCCACGCAGTACACATCCGCCATGGATAAACCTCAGATTTTGTAGGTCTGAAATAAATGAGACCAAACCAAGTTCAGTTGGTCGAGACCTGATCTAGAGGTCACAAGGATTCCAAAAATCACCATCCGCGACCCTAACCCTTAGGTTCAGACCTTCAAAACCGAAGCTATTTGTTTCGGCTATGAAACCCAAACTCCGAAATAGACTCTTAAATCTGATTTTTGTAATGGGAACCTTGAGCCCATGATATATGGATCATTTTGAGCCAAACCGCGTCAGTTTTGATGATGAAATGAGGTTACACGATCGAGTTGCAGTCCTCCACAATAATGGGATTGAACCAAGCAATTAAGCCTTGATTTGGACACCAACTGAATGCCAAACTAGTCCTAAGATTCCCAGAAGTGCCTTAGAGTGAAAACAGAATGAAAAAAAAAACTCGAGAAGCTACGAAATTGAGAAAATCCGAACCTGTAACTAGGGCTACAGTACTTGACATGATGAAGAAGACGACGAGTCGACTGAGTCGACTCGTCCAACGCGTCCAGACCTGTCACGACCCGAAACCCACCCTATGCGGATCTCGTGTCGCGGGGCCGACCCTAAGGCCGTCCCTACTTTTTCCATTCCTGTATCATAGTACTAATATGCAAAGTACTAAACTCTTAAAACAATAACAGCGGAAGTTTATCACTACAGTAGTCAGCGGAAGTCTTAACATACATCATATGGTTTTACAATACCGAGTCAAAACTAAACATAACCAACACCCGTGGGTGGTGAATACATGGGAGAACTAAAACATAGTCTGATACAATTCTTCAAAATATCCTCCTATGCTTCCAAACTCCTATTGGGGTCTTGCGGTGTCATTACCTGAAAAAGGATAAGTAGGGTGGAATGAGCTACAAGAGCCCAGCAAGTAAATACAGATCTCCGACACTAGTATCGAGGATCATAAAAGAATATGAATCCAAGAATAAGAATATGATAGCCAATCATAAGAAATAAGATGCTATAATAGCCAATGGGAACAATTGTCATGATGGCAAATGAACAGTGGGATCACAATGTGTAATCAGTAGGACTGGCATAACAATGTCCTGGAATTCTCGACGATAATACAATAACAAGAAAGTACTGCCATTATAATTGATCACAATAAATCAATAAAGGAATATCTCGCAATACAAGATAATCACAAGAATAATGTAATTCAACAATTATAGTCGAGCAATCGTGTAAGAGATGCTTTTATTCTATGTCAGGGCTTAGCACGCCCTCGGTCCTTGGGGGCCTGGTTTATCCCCTTCAGTGCATTCCAGTGTATGGCCATATGTCCGTTCACGGACTTGACCCGAAGGTCTTCAGTGTATTTAAAAGCATCGGATGGATATTGTGACTGAGCACAAATCCAGTATACATAAACATTTCATGATCATAAATGATTCCATAGGAGTATATAAAAATGGAATATCATAAATTCAATGGAAACATAACAATAGGCATTTCAAAGCACGGTTCAACATGATAACAATGGTACAACAATAAATCAATGTCCACCAGATAGAACAATATCACATTGTGGAGACAATAACATCAGATACGCTCAGGAGTACAAGTTTGGCAGTAAAAGAATGAACTTGGCTTGATAACACCACATGGAAGAGAAAAGGTATCTACTTACCTCTAATGAAATCTTAGCTTAGAAATTCGTGAGTGGGCCTTTCCCCTTCAAGTTCCCTATATATCAATAAACGTGTTTCAGAATAAATGTTTATTCATCAATCTTACGTCTCGTCATCTTAAGTATCTCTAATGCCAATTTAGACTTCACCATTGAGTCCATAGGGTTCGAAATAATAAAAATTCACTAGTTCTTTAATTCAATCGGAGTCCATTTGACTCACCTATGAAGCAGGGGTATTTTGGTCATTTTTACAAGTCTTAACTTTTTGGGACTCCGTCTCGTGAAACAGACCTCACCATTGGACTCAGAGCATCCGAGATAATAAAAATCGACTAATCATTTACCTTGTTTGGACCTCGTTTGACTCGTAATTAGGGTAGGGTTATTCTTGTAAAATTAACATTTTCTTGTTGGGCCTTAGTGGAATTACCTACAACTTTCAGGGTCAAAGTGTAATTATGCAGAGTTGCGGTCTGAACCAGTTGGTTCACGACCAGAAACCCTAAATCGGTCTGCTCATTTCCTGAACCAACCGGTTCAGTTCAAATCAGAGAACCGGATTGAGATATTCTCTTTATCTACCTTATCCACGTTTTAGATAACCCCAAAAACCCAATTTGATTTACTAGGTCCGTGTCCAAACAAGCCCAATCCCTTTTAATTTTAAAACAAAACGACACAGTGTTGGTTCCTTTATTGCAGTCGGTCGGATCTCAACCCGACCCGACCCAGACCCGGTCTCATCCTGACCCGAAGAAGCCCCCGATAATCCGGTCGTCTTCTCCGATGGGTTTTCCCGCCATTATCGCCGGAACAGTAAAATTCTCTACGGATCTCACTGATTTCACGTCCGTTTCCTACTGTTTTTGTTCCAAATGAAAGCTAGGAACTTAAGAAACGTTTTAGGACTACCTTAAACTTTAAAAACGTGGTTTTCCTCACCCATCTTTCCCAATTTCTGGAGCTGCACCGGTGAGGGAATAATTGGCCACTGAATGGCCATTTCTTGACCATTTAAACTAGTTCAAAGTGTTTTGAGATCCTGAGGTAATTTCCTATTCATATTATGGTTCAACTTTCCACTTGGGTTCACCTATGTTTAATCAATTTTTCTAACCGAAACCCAGTTCTGTTTTTCTTGTTTTTTCCTTCTTTGTTTCAAGTCCTGCTATTTCAGTAATCAACTCTATTATCATATGAAGTAAAATTAGAGAGTGAAGGCGCAGTAGTTTACCTGTTCTCAGCCAACTCCTGTACCTCAAGTTTCAGTTCTCTCTCTATCTCTACATCTGGTTCTTTTCTCTCCTTCCAATTCTTGCGATTCTATTTTCTTTCTCTTCAAATTCCTTCTTTATTCCCTTAACCGACCCCCAGTCGGTGGCCCTTGCCACCTGTAGCTGCGGTGGCAGCATACCCATGCACACAAGACACCTCACACCTATTTCTCTCTCTCCTCTCCTCCTCACACGTTGCACCCTAGCCCTCTCTTGCTGATTTTCTAATCGGTGGCTTTGCCACCTTCCTTACAATGAAATGCTCACATGACACACACACACCTTACATTTATGTTCACAATTTTATATATATATATATATATATATATTTACATATATTACTCAATCTATATATATTCATAAGATCACTTTGATACATTATTATGCATATATATTCATATATACATATCCATTTAATTATGCAACATAAACTTAAAACAGTTCGGGTTTTATTATTGTATCGACTTACCTCGATATTTGTGCCGTATCCCGGGTCGGGGTATTACATCCTTACCCCTTTAAAAATAAGTTTGTCCCCAAACTTAGCATACACGACTATGAAAATAATTGCGGATATTTGGCGCGCATGTCATCTTCCCGCTCCCAGGTAGCTTCTTCTATCTGATGGTTCCTCCACAGGACCTTGACTAATGGATAGTCTTGTTCCGTAGAACCTGATCTTGATGATCCAAAATCTGCACTGGGTGTTCTATATAGCTCAGATCCTCATGAACATCTAGAGGCTCATGTTTAATTACCTGGTCTTCACTCTGTACACATTTCCTTAACATTGAAACATGGAATACGTCATGTACATGTGCTAACTCCGGAGGTAAGACAAGTTGGTAGGCTACAGGCCCAATTCTCCCCATGATCCTGAATGGTCCAATATACCTTGGCCCTAGCTTCCCTCATTTGCCAAACCTCACCACCCCCTTCATGGGCGACACTTTCACAAACACGTAATCGCCCACTGTGAACTGCAACTCTCGTCGGTGGACATTCGCATAGCTTTTTTGTCGACTTTGAGTTGCTAGTAAACGTTGCTTGATCAGTTGTATTTTCCTGGCAGTCTGTTCCATTATTTCTGGCCCATAGAGTTTCCTTTCACCCACCTCTGTCCAGAACAGTGGTGATCGACACTTCCTGCCGTATAACGCCTCATATGGTGCCATACCAATACTAGCTTGATAGTTATTATTGTATGTGAATTGTACCAAGGGCAACTGATCTTCCCAACTTCCTTTAAAATCTATGACACAGAAACGTAACAAGTCTTCTAAAGTCTGTATTGTTCTTTCTGACTGTCCATCAGTCTCAGGATGGTATGCAGTGCTAAAACTCAGCTCCGTACCCATAGCACTCTGTAGACCTCTCCAAAATCTTGACACAAACCGTGGATTTCTATCAGATACAATTGAAACTGGAATTCCATGAAGTCTAACAATCTCTCGGATGTATAACTCGGCTAGTCGCTGTAGGCTTTATGTCGTTTAGTTGCCAGGAAATGCGCTGTTTTGGTCAACCTATCCACGATGACCCAAATAGAATCATTCCCTCTTACTGTCTTTGGTAACCCTGACACAAAGTCCATTGTAATGTGTTCCCATTTCCACTCAGGAATAGGTAGCGACTGCAAAAGTCCTCCCGACTTCTGGTGCTCTACCTTGACCTGCTGGCACTCGACACATTGTAATATGTACTTGGCTATATCCCGCTTCATCCCAGACCACCAATAAGTACCGTTGACATTGTGATACATCTTGGTGCTCCCTGGATGCAAAGCGAATCTTGAACTGTGTGCCTCATCCAGAATCTCTTTCTTGAGCTCGGGCACGTCGGGTACGCAGATCCTACCCTGGTAGCACAACATCCCCTCTCGTACAGTAAACTCAGAGTCAATGCCTGTCTCGGCTTCTTGACGAAGCTTAGTCAACTTCTCATCATGAGTTTGCTGCTCTCTGATCTTGTCCACAATCGATAGACTGACTGTGACGTTGGCACATCTTGCCTCAGAGGTGGGCAGAATTACCTCTATTTCCATACTTTCCAAGTCCTTCAGTATCTCTGTCTGTATTGTTAACAGGCAAGCCATACTTCCTGATGACTTCCTACTCAGAGCATCAGCTACCACATTTGCTTTCCCCAGGTGGTATTGTATGCTGACCTCATAGTCCTTTAATAGTTCCAACCAACGGCGCTGTCTCATATTGAGCTCTTTCTGTGTAAACAGATACTTAAGGCTCTTATGGTCAGTAAAGATCTCACACGAAGAAACTGAAATAAGTAAATCTGAACTTTGCTATGGGGTCCTTCCTCAGCTAGTCACATTTATTTGCATATGCTGCCAAACTTGTACTCCATTTCCTACCTGATGAACCTGAATTCTTGATTGATGCCAATCTACTCGTGATTACCCAATGAACTTGATCTTCTTGATTGATGGTAATCGACTTGTGATTATTTATTCATGCCTGTGCTTTGGGTTTGACTTGCTTGCTTATATCACTTTGCGATCTTGACTTGTTAATGCTTGATGCTTGAGCATACTTGTACTATTCTGTATATCGTGTCATGATCTTGTAATTTATCTATTGCTTTGTTCTATACACTTGTGCATCATTGATTGAGACATGGTTGTTCTCGGCAGCCCGGTAACATAGTTGTAAAAAGCTATAGTTTTATATTATTGCCTTGAACGAGTTGTGTTCTCGGCAGCCCAGTAACATAGCGGGTGAAGCTATGGTTATTTTGTGTTGCCTTAAACTGACTAGCTACAATCCACATCCTTGTTCCTATGGAGAGTAGCATGATCATGATATTATATATGTGCTCGGGGTTGTGCTCAGTCACAACGGCCCATCTATTCACAGAATTGCATGGGGGAAAGACCCTTTGAGGTTTGTTGTGTCCTACAGGACCTGTAACGAAAGAGCGCTAACGCTGTTCAGAGGGCCCGAGGAATTGATGCGGATCTGAACGTGCGTGTTAGTGGGGTATGCCGGGCCCCGGGTGATTCACGCATTATGGGTTGTTAGTATTCGATGATGATATATCTTCGGTATTCGTTGAATGATCATATTCTATGCCCTGTAAATGATCATATTATTGCGATTATATTATACTTTACTCGATGATGATATATCTTTGGTGCTCGTTGGATGATCATATTCTATGCAAGCATGTGATACTTTTGATTGTCTATCGTAATTGCTGTGGCAGCAGATTATCATGATTGGCTAAATCCCGGTTGTTGGATTCGTTATTACTATCTTCTTATATCTTATTTTGGGATAAGCCTTTTGGACCCTCGGGTCATTGTTACACATCTTGGTGACTGGCTATGTGTTTCTTGTCGCTCATTTAGCTATTGGTTATCTGTTATCCCTTTCTTCTATTTTTCTTGTGAACTAACCCTGACCTATGGCAAAGCTAGGAATTTACTTACTGAGCTTGTAAAGCTCATTCCATTTATCTAACATTTTTCAGGTGACATTATGTAGGATGAAACGCAATGAGATAACTAGTGGAACTAGTGATGCACAATGAACGACACTAACGATATGAACTCCAAGTCAAAGATTGAACGTAAACACTGTAAGGTTAAGTTCACAATTTTTATTATAATATTACATCATTAGTGATGAGGTTAGCCTAGTATGTTGGATCACTAGTTTTAAATTGTACTTGGAGACATTCTGATTGTTGATCATTGGAGATGAGTTTTGATCAGCTGAATTGTATTGGTGTGACTTCCACTTAAGTAATTCATTGATATAGAATGGATGCATTGGAGCATGTATATTGATACTTTAGAGATATTTGGTGACTGATTCTAGACATGCTCTGATATGTTTGGATGAATTGCATTTACAATTTAAAAAAGGTTTTAATTTTCGCTGTTTTGACCCTACATTTAGAATGCAATTCATTGTAAAGTTCAAAGTTGCCTTTGGTTGGTCACATTGACGGCGGGAAAAACCAGCAAGGTGGCCAACTGGCATCACGTCTTTAAGATCCGCGTAGGGTGGGTTTCGGGTTGTGACAATAATCAGTGAAATATTCCCCTCAGTCCCAGTAATGGTTAGGAGAAAAATGAAGGAAAACTATGGCATGAAACATTACGAAACAGGAAAAAAATAGGTCACTAGAAAATTGGGCCCTCGCCGGAACAGCCACTGTGTATGGTTGTTCGACGACCAAGGGTTGAAATATTTAGATATTCAACCTTAAAAATGGAACCCTTAGGTGAAATAGAATTTAACCCCGTTGAAAATAGGTCGGGAATCCATCGGCAATGAGTCATCGGCGCTAGAGAAAACACCAGAATTTTGCTGGAAAAGAAGACTGTTTGGGGGTTATAGGTCAGCGTCAGGTTAGGCCACGACCTGAAATGAAATGGGTTTGGACATTTAATCAAAATGGCACAGTTTTGAGTTTAATTTAAGTTATAATTAAGGTATTTGGAAACGGGGATAATAAATTGATTTAACTAACCCTATTCTGAACAGGGATATCTTATCTATGAATTGAGCTTATCCATTGTTTGGTTCTGAATGTTTAGGGAAAAAAAATAGAGGAAAGATGGAACTTGCGGCCAATGGGATTCGACCACTAACCTGTATGCGGGAATAACCCTTATGGGTGCATGTATAACCACTGTACCACTGAATTACTTTGTGAAAAATGCTACCTAAATATAAATATATATATATATATATATATATAATATATAATATAATAAAAGAATTAAATTAATTTAATTTAATAAAATGACTCCGACGCCCAAATAAAATAAAAAGATAGTGTAACCCAATATTTTTGAGCATTCCGGACTCAACGGTGGAGTCCGTTGTAGCAAACGAAGTACCAAAAAATATGACACGTAAAAGTGTAAAATTATTAAATACCCCTAGGCTTAATGTAACTTATAAATGAGCTAATTAAGATCCAAAAAATTCTAAATTAATTATATTCAATATTTCAAACTGCATAGTAGCATTCCTTTGAGAGAAATAAGACCCGGTAATAAACTATAAAATGATAAATACGTCTTTAGGATTTAATTAATTTACCATAAATATAAAGATGAAATAAATATTGATTCAATGTGCTATATATTTTTAATCCATGATTATAGGACCATTCAAATGACGAAAAATGGAAAGAAAGCTATTGTGATAATCGAATCAAAATGCAATGTTAAGAACTCAAAGTAAGCAAACCTGAACTCTAACATGTGGTTCTCCTAGCCAAGTCACAGTTATTTCTTGATGCTGCCAGTTTGTAATCTATACATGCTTGATTATGATGATCTCCATAATTTGATACTTATTATTTATCGTTAATTCGTTGAGATCTTGATTGCTGATATCCTTACTTGATTATTTGTCATTTCCATACTTGTTTGGGTATTGGACATTTGTTATGCCTCTCATTGTTGAGACTTTGCTATTCCACAAATATATATATATATATATATATATATATATATATATATCGCTTATGGAATTATGATGATCATGATATTTTTATATGCCTGGCGTTGTGATCCATCACAACGTCCATGTAATTTATAGATGCTTGAGGACCTACGAGTTGGTGTTTGGCAGTGAGCCCAACACCTAGTCTATGGAGGACATGTTATATGTACAGAGCTCTAGTGTTATCCAGTAATCCGAAGGGAGAAAGGGTTTGGATAAGCACTTCTGAGGGTATGCCAGACCCTATGAACATTTGTTTTGTTAGTATCTTATATCGTTTATTGATATTCTGATGATGCACTCATGACTCATTGATATGCTTGCAAACCTATGTTTATGATGTACTCTTGATTTTAGATATGCCACGTTGAGATGGTCCATGGTTTATCTATTGATATACTCTTGATCCTAGACACACCACTTTGAGATGGTTCTTGGTTTATCTATGGACATATTATGCTTATCTTTGGATTTAGATTGTCATCCTGTTATTGTGGCAACTATTTATTGTGCAGGTCGATCCCTACTATTGATTTGTCATTTTACCATGGGATGTGCCTTTTGAGACTTATTCATTTATTTAGTGATTGGCTACTGTGACATTTTTATTCTTCATATGTCGTTGTGCTACTATTGTCACGACCCGAAACCTACCCTAGGTGGATTACCGGATCGCGACCGCCGCCCCAAGACCCGGAGGCCTAGGGACAAGGCTCACATCTGCAGCGGTATCAAATAGATGTGCTTCATGTGGTTGTGGAAGCGTGAAAAATTTTTTCTTTTCTTTTCTCATTTTAAAATTTGCACATCCGTCCGATACTGCCGCTATTCACAGTGGTACACATGATTATACATTTAGAGCATACTTAAAAACTTAAAGGCTTTTATAATGGATACATGTTCAGCTACCCCTTGGGGCTTAATACATAACAGTTCACTACCTTACTAAAACAAAGGTTACAACTTAAGTTCATGATACTTAACAAAAGAACTACTTAGATATCCCTTCCAAAAACAGCTAGGCTCATCCTCATCGTCTTCCAATCAGCCTTATTGTCAATCACCTGAAAGGGGGATCCGAACAAAGTCCGGGTAAGCTAATCTAAGCTTATGAGCAATTCCAGTATTCGTCATGGGGTTTTCAATTAGCAATGGTTTTTAGTACATAAGATTTTGTAAACATTCACTACCAATTGCTCGTATACTTGAACATAGAACATATGCATTTCTTAAAACAGATAGCTTCGAAACATTTAAAGTATTCAAGCTAAACTCGTACTTCGTCAAATAGAGTATATAACTCAAAACATACGCATTTCATAAAACAGATAGCTTTGAGACATTTAGAAGTATTCAAGCTAACATATACTTCTTCATATAAACTTCAAAACATATAATATAACATGTATTTCTTAAATAGAGTATATAAAACTTAAAACATATGCATATTGAAAATGAGGGTAAAACCTGCTTCCATTTTCAAACTCATTTGTCATCTTATCTCTTTCATTAGTGGAATCCGTTTAGAACCAAACTTTCATTTTTCATATACGTGGAGATATCTCATTTGCCTGGGGGATTAGATCCTGCTACCGGGCATTTCACATGATAGATCTGCGGGGTTCCGTACAACCCTACTCACTACCTATGTGATGATGCACATGATAGGTCCATTGAGTTCTGTACAACCCACAACACTACCTATGTGCTTATTGCACATGATAGGTCCGTTGAGTTCCGTACAACCCACAACACTACCTATGTGCTTATTATTTATCTTGCATTTCAAATACATTTAACATATGAGTATGTCAAATAGATATTTCTCGTGAGTAGTTTAAAACATAACATTCATAACTTCGTGATAAACATTCGTATACTTGTAATAGGCAAACTCAGAATATTTATCAAGATTTGTATTTTAACTTAGACATGCTGGAAACACATTTTTGATAAAACTGTAAGGAAAACATATACTAAGCATGTCACAATAGGATTTGTAAGAACAGAAATAATTAAAACTGAGATCATGTAATATATTGAATTTGGAATTTAAATGCTTCATATCTTTTGAAATTAAAACCTTTAAATCCATGGAGTTAAATCTCCACTTCAAATACAGGGTTACTCACCTTGGTCCTTTAGGGTTAGTGCTAAAATTGCGCTTTCCCACTTTCCTTGTAGTTCCTAAGAACAATTCATAAACATCTCATCAAGTTCACATTCATTGTAATATCATCCCGATATTCCCTAACTTATGCTTAAATCGTATTAGATCCTAAAACGATTTCATAATTTTATATGTACTTAACTTAACTCGTACTCTTAACCTGTGACATAATTTAATGTGTTAGGAATTGAATTCATTTCAATTTATACTCTTCTGGTAGCTCCATTAACTTTAATTTAAATTTATTTACTTCACATATTTACGTGTCGTGTCTTTTCGTAATTCATTTCCTCGTATACGCCTTAGATTAGTACTTTGGCATTACTTTAATTTATAGTCATCTAACAGATGCTATTCAACAAATTTTATGTCTTTTTATTTTAGGCATTTCTTTTGGTCGAATAGACTCTACCATTGAGTCCGGAGCGTCGAAAAAAGTCGGTTTAGGCTTTCCAAGAATTTAATTCGGACTTTCATATGTAAAGGGCAAAATGGTCATTTATCGTTTTACGTGTCACATTTTTCCGTACTTCGTTTTATAATTTGGACTCCATTATTAAGTCCGGGAGGTCTAAGAAAGTCAATTTAGACATTCTCTGGTTTCATTTTGGCTTTAGGGGTACCAGGGGTATTTTGGTCATTTTACTCCCTTACGTATCTTTATTTTTCGGGGTCTCGTCTCGTGTTGTGAACCTCACCATTGGACTCAGAAGGTCCGAGATAGTAAGAATACACTAATAGCTTGTTAATTTTGGTCACGGGATAGTTTGGTCATTTACTCCTTTACGTGTCTTTATTTTTCGGGCCCTGTATCGTAAAACGGACCCTACAATTGGTCTCAGAATATCCAAAATAATAAGGATACACTATTCATATGTTTAATTTGGATTTTGTTTGACTTATTTGTGACTCAAGGGTAATTTAGTAATTTTACTTATTTAATAAAATAATTTAATAAATTATTTTATTATTTTTTCAGGGGTATATTTGTATAAAATTCTCATCAGTTGGGCCACAGTATAATTTTCCTGAAATTCAGGGGTCAATTCGTAAATAAGGAAAGTCTTGGTTTATTTTATTTTAAATAAAACAGAAAACCAGACGGTTCAGTTTAAACATAAGTGAACTGGTCCAGTTTTAATTGGACCCATCCGGTTCAGTTAGTTCTTATACGTGTTGCTGACGTCATGATGATGTCAGCCCTAGCGTTTATTTAATTTAAAACCACGTTAAAACGCCATCGTTCTACTTATTCGGTGGCAAGCCCAAAAGCTGCCACGTGTTCGAGTCGACTCAACTTGGTTTTAAAACCGAGTTGACTCACTATCACCTTCTTCATTCGACCCCCACTGTTGCCCTAATTTTCGAAGCTTAAAAGCTTCAATTTCGTGCAATTTCGCTCGTTGTTTTCTCACTGTTTTCACTCTAATACACTTCTGGAACATTGTGTAAGGATTTGACATTCATTTAGAGAATCAAACTGATCTTATTAGCTTGTTTGAAGGTTTGATAATCCGAACCTGTAACTAGCTTGTTCTTGCTTATTTTTGAACCAAATCTCGTGGGACTTGTTCTATCATGATCCCCATATTATGGGGATTCAGTTTCCGTTCGTAAAGGTGGGTTTAGAAGCGAGTTGGTAAGGTTTGTTTTGAGAACCCGTACCTGCAACTCACCATATAGGGTTCGTTTCTTTTGATTTTTGATCGCGTATAAGTGTTTTCATGATGCTTGTGACACCTACTTGAAGCCTTGATACACCAAAAATGGTTTAGGAGAAGTTGGTTCAGACCTGCTATGAGCAAGGTCTTCAATGGCGTAGCTTCTGGGTTTGGTATTTTTGAGTTGTTTTCAAGACCAAAAATCATGCTTGACACACTTCTAAACGTATCTTAAGCATCATATGTTTATATACAACTTAGAAACAGTTCCTAATACTTCATAATTCTAGAGAGAGAAACATTAAAATTTTGAATATTTCTTACCTTTTCTCATTGTTTTCTCTCATTCTTCTACTTCCTCCGAGTTCTCCTTTCTCTTCTTTTGAACTCTCTCTCTCTCTCTCTCTCTCTCTCTCTCTCTCTCTCTTTGTGTGTATCTAATATATGCATATATGCATATGTATTCATATCAAGGGCCATCACCAACTCCTTTTTTTGCACCCCCTTACCCTATCTCAATCAGCCTCACTTTCTAATTTGGCCATGCCTTCTTTCATTCCCCTTATCCTAACATATATTATACATATATTGTACATAGGTACCTTACTTCCTCTCACTTCCCACCATACCTCCTTGTCTCCAAGTATATATAAAATATGTATATATATATAATATATACCACACACACACACACCCACACTCACGGTTCCATACACACACACACACACATATATACATATATATTTAATTAATTTTTTTATGTTTAATTAATTAATAAATTAGTTATTCAATTAATTATATTTTATAATTTAATCATCACATTTTATATTAATTATAACTAATACTTAATTTCTCATATTAATAAATTAATTACATTAAATTAATTTATCATATTCTTAAGGACATAATATTTACACACATTTTTTCATAATCTCGTAAAACGTGCCTCATTACCCGACATTCTCGGGTCGGGGTATTACAACTATTCTTGCTTATTATTGTCCTTATCCTTTTTTCGAACTAACCTTGACCTATGGCAGAGTGAGGGAGTTTACTTCCTGAGCTAAATTAGCTCACTCTATATTTATATCTATTTTTTTTTCAGGTAGCTCTATAAGAGAAGAAACAAAATGAGGCGACTAGGGGAGCTAGTGGCGAGCATGTGAACAATATTAATGATGTGAACTCCAAGTCATTATTTGAATGTGTACTCTGTAAGGCTGATAAGATAATAGGTAATTGTAATGTTGTATCATAGATAGAAGTGTTAAACTTGATTAGTGAATCATGATGATCTAAATAGTACTTGGAGATATTTGATTAATGGTTATTGGAGTTGGGTTTGTGATCAGATGAATTTCATTTGGTATAGCTTCCACATTAAATGATTTACTGATTTATGATTTATCGATATGATTTATCATTTTATGCGATTCATTTGATTTGTACGGCTTGTCCGAGTGGCAGTGTCGGTCATTGCCCCTAATCCGTATAGAGTGGGTTTCGGGTCGGGACAAAAGCCAATCCCTCAAATTGAACCCTAAGCTCACTATGATGAACGGATTATGAAACCTCAAATCTCTAGGATCATGGTAGGACAAAAACCATCCATTTTGGTGGAGAAACAAGCCTAAACTGAACATGAAACCGTCACCCTTATCAAACTTTAATAGAGCATTTAAGTTTGTTCTGATCCCCCAATTGAACGCCAAAGCTTTAATTTAACTCTCAGAAGATGATTGGGATTGAAGACAGTGAAAATCCGAGTCTAAAACACTACGAAATGGAAGCCCAAAAATTAGGTTTCCTTGGTTATTGCTCATTGTATGAGGAAGACGATGAACAGTAATAGGTCGCGGGTCTAGGTCTGTTCGGGTTTGGGTCGGAGCTCACCCAAGCGTAGGTTGGCTCAACTATCCTACGTCATTTTAGAGGTGTTTAAATGTTTTTAAAATTCAAAATAGAGTGTTTGGACGCAAGGATAGGCAATAGATTTAATAAACCTGCACGGATACTAGTATTCTTATGGATCAAGGCAATAATTCTAGTATTCCATTTCTTGAGAGTGGACCTTATAATGCCATATTTTGGTTTTCTTGATAAATCAAGTGTTTCATATTCTTGTGTGAATAATATTTATCTATATATATATATAATTTAGTCTAGATATTTTAGGCTTCTAATATTGATGAAAACACATTTTATACATTTTTCATTTTCTTTAGTTTTTTTAATTGTTTGTTAATTAATATTTACTTATTTATTGTTTTCCTTTTGTTTTATAATCATTTATTTTATTAATAAATTAGTAATTTAATATTATATTAGTAATTATATATAAAAAATATTATGTAAATTATATATAAAAAAAAGTTATGTAAATTATATCAATTTAAATAATAAGCTAATATCTATGTGAGCAGTTACAGTAAGAGCACAACTATTATATATAGGTAATTAAGAAAGATCTATATAGCTACTAAAAAGTCATTAACTAATATCGACATCTACTTAATACTACATATATAACTTCTATACAAGTATATAGATATTAGATCCTTAGTATTCCTTTCGATAAGCACGCGCGATACGAGTAACAACTAATAAGTAACGAGCAAGGACGGCTCAACACATTTAGAGGCTTAAAGCAAAATTGTAAAATAAGAATTTTTTTATTTATTAAAATTTTATGTTTAAAATTTATTTTTGTAGCTTTTTGATATGCAAAATTACTAATTAAATTTTTATAATGAATTTCTTCTAATATTTCTTTTTCAATTGATAGTATTGATAATCCACTTAATCTTTTTTGAGACATTGTTGATCTTAAGTAAGATTTTATTAATTTTAGTTTTGAAAAACTTCTTTCTGTCAAAGCAATAGTTACGGGAATTGTTAACATTATTCTATAAGCAATATATGCATTTGGAAAAGAATCAAATTTTTTTATATGATTGAGTGTGTCAATTGGAGTATTATTTTCTATTTGTATAACTTCTTTTAAAACTTTTAATTCTGAAAATAAATCTAAACCATCAATATTTGAGTAATTATTATATTTTAAGGAACATTCAAAATTAAGACAATGTTCTTTTAAACTATCATTGTCTAGTGACTTCAATTTTTTACCACTAAAAAGAAAACCAAAAATATTTTCATATATTTTAAATTGTTTAAATCTACTTTGAAGTGAAAAAATTGCTTGATCTATTATGTGTATAAAATAATCAATTCTAAATGATTCTTCAAGTGATTTTGTTGTTTCATTATTATCATTCTCATCAAAATGCTTCTTTCTACGAATGATACGTTTTCATGAAATACAGGTTCTATTTTCATTTCAAATGCAATTTCTTTAGAAGAAATCATAGCGGATGTAAATCCATCTTCTCTATATTTTTTTTAAAAAAAGAAAGCAGACATTTTAATTGTTCTATAGCAATATCAATACTCATATCTTTTGATTGTAAATTTTTACTAACCGAGTCGATAGCAAATAATAAATATTTTTAGGAATAGAATCATTTAATTCATTAACAGGTTGGTCCTCTACCTCTTCATCATGAGTTTGAGAATCAATATGAGTCTTTTCAATCAAATCTTCTTGTTGTAGTATTTTATTATCATCTAACTCAACTACATTACTAACTTGTTCATTTAAGGAACATTCACTAATATTTTTTGATTTATTTTTATTATTTGTAAAAAATTTATCAGGAGCTCCGTTTTGAGATTATACTAAATTTTCAAATCTTCTCTTTTTTTTGAAGTTTTGAATAACCAGATTCATATTTTTGAGTTGACATTTAAATTCTTTTGGTAAACAAAAAATCAAAATGTATCTATAACAATTATTTTATATATTTTTAATAGCTAATATAAAATTAATAATCAAATATTCAATGAGCTAATTACAGTAAACAAAATAGAGGCAATCTAATTATATATGTCTTAAAAGATAATATAAATTTTAAATTAAAAAATTCAAAGTTAGAACAATAGAACCTGATTGTGGAGCAATTTAGTCTTCAGATTCAGCAAACGTAAAATAAGTTAATCAAAATTTTGAATATTTCACGGCTCACGCACAGCAACTCGCCAACTCCAAATGTCTTCACTTGCAAAACGCCAAAGTCTAATACAACAAATTGCCAACTCCAAATGACTTCACTTGCAAAATGCCAAAGTCCAATACAACAAATAAAACATATGCAAAACGCCAAAATATAGAAGGAAGAATTTGTCAATTTGGCTTATGCCAAAGATTAAAGTCAGCAAGGTGCAAAGCTAATAAAATAAAGGGGCGGCATGGCTGGGCAAGAAAAAAAAAAGAGAAAAGAAAGAGCAGGCGGCTAAAGAAAATAAAATAAAGAAGAAAGGACGGCTGAATCAAACAAGGGAAGAGAAGGCGGCTGGTGTGCAGAGTAGGAAAAGAAAAGAGTAAAAAAGAAAAGAAGCGGCTGGGCGCTAAACATAGAAAAGAGGAAAAGAAAAAAAGAAAAGAAGAAAAGAGAGAAACGATTGCCAAAATGTCAGGTTGCATAGTATTTTTTAGAAAATATAAATGTAACAGATTGTCAGGTTGCAGAGTACTTTTTAGACTTAAAGAAAGAATTATATAAATAAAAAAATAAGAACGTTAATTATTGGAAAAAGTGAAATGATATAAACGAGAAGATAATAAATACTATCAAAAAGTAGTTATTAAATGATAGTTGTATAATAAAAGAGAGAAATTAAGAAGACAAAAAGATTTATTTATTTTATTATAATAAATATATATTTTTAAATATAAAAAAAATTATGAGACCTAAAAAATTGGGAGCTTAAAGACAAGGTTTTACTGGCCTTACCCTTTAGCCGGCCCTGATAATGAATAGTATGTTAATAACTAATAATTTTATGATGTTAATAACTCAAAAACAAACGTAAAAACCGTTCTAGCATTGAAAATTAGTGCTGACAGCCTGACATAGCATCTGAAGAGGAGGGGTGGGGTTAAGGGTTCATTTTTTATCATTGACAATTAAAAAATAACTTAAAAAGTAATGGAAGTAATTACTATAACGTAACAAAAGTGAACAACAAAAAAGAAAAGGGAAATATTTCCTTTAGAAAGTGAATGAGAAAACAATATAAGATCCACTACTTATGTTAACTCGGGCTTTTATGTTGAACAAGATTGATAAAAAAAAAAAAAATACTTACCAAAAGAAAATGATTCATTAAAAATTTTTAAAAACCCAAATTTACGGGATTTTAGGGTTGAACCATACATGTCACTTTTATTTGGGGTAGTTTGTGACTGGACCCATCTATGAAGCACAAACACTTTGTTTTGCTTCACATATCAGTATTAGACACGTGAAAAAAGTTTCAATTTTTTTTTTTGAATTTCGAACACCTCTCAGATACGTAAGGACACATTTTTTTATTTTTATTTTTTGTTTTTTTGATTTCTTTCCCTCCTTTTCTCCTCTTTTAATACATACACACCTATATTAGTTAACAAATTTACTTTGGAACTAAGATCATGAATGTTGATGATTAAATGAAGTTTTTGAATTTTTATTTAATGATTTTGTTATCTTGATATATTAATAATATTACCATGATTTGTATGTTTTATGCCAATTTTGATTGAAATAATATTAGATTTTTATTGCATGGTCATATAAAAAAATATATTTAACGTGTCCCTCACGTATGAAAAATACCGTGTTTGTGTGTCCATGTCATGTCATATTCATGCCACGTGTCGACATTTGTGCTTCTTAGGATCCCATATCTGCATCAGTTATGGAAGATTTATTACATCTTGTGTTTTGCATAATGGCAACTGCATTTCCAATGGCATCCGTAACTACAATTTGAAACCTTGATTTGAGCTAAATTAAATTCTCTATGGAGTCTTTTGAAGAGAAGTCATCTAACTAAACCAAGATCCCAACTATAATTTATCTGTAGCACATGACTCTGCATGTCCTTAGCCCGGATAGTAGATGTCGGTTTTAGTTTAACATCAATTTCAGTACACTGTTAGTGCATGAATCGTCTTCTGTTCAATAGAACGATGTTTTCTGTATACATCAATCTTTTTTTTTTTTTTTTTAAAAGAGAAAACCAATAATTACGAGGCTGTCGTTTGCCTCTTTGTCTTATTTCAGGTACCTCTTTCGGTAATATTGATTGCTGCTGGAGTTATCATAGCGGCACTGGGAGATTTTTCCTTTGACATTTTTCGGATATAGCATGGCCCTTCTGTTTTCTTCCAGGTTTGTTCTTATGGCTTCTTTGTACAACGATGCAATATAGCACGTGCTAGCTTTAAAACCATTCTTTAATTGTTGTTGCTTTAGCTTTTAATCTGCTCCCTTTTACGAGTGGCTGTGCCTAATTGCTTCTGCAGACCATGTACCTTGTGTTGATGGAGAAGCCTGGTGCAGAGGATGGGCTTTCATCTGTTGAGATCATGTTCTATAACAGCTTTTTGTCTTTACCATTTCTGCTTTTTCTCATCATAGCTATAGGAGAGTTTCCAAATTCTTTGTCATTATTCTTTGCAAAGGTCAGGATCTTAACCAATATTTACTATATTTGAATGCCGTTCTTGATTGTTTTGGAAAGAAATGGAACCTTGATGTCTAATCTTTGAGCAAGGAATGCATGAATGCTTGGAAAGAAATGTTGAATGTATAAAATCAAAATGAAATTGGAATACTGAAAGGAACAATAATTGAAACAATGAATGAGAGGATGAAGGAAGGGAAAGGAAGAAAATAATTGAAGAATCCTACCTAGAATTCTACAGTAATCATTCTCGATCATATGGTCGCATCACACATCAAGCAATCTTTTATTCTTTAAAATTCAACTCTATTGAATAGAAAGATTACATGGATATTTTCAAGTTGATGGATTGCTCTTACTTTAACCAGGACTACAGCAAAAAATTAAGAAATTTAGAAACTTTGACTAATAAGGACTATCATAGACTAAGACTTCAGATAAAAACTCTATTCTGTAACTTACCTAAAATAAGACTCATCTACCATAACTACAGTTGTCTAGTAAAGTTTAAAATTACCAATACACTCTCGTCTCCTACAACAAAAATAAAACTACGCCAACAACAAACTAATTTCAGATAAGCATAAATCAAATGGGATACAAATCAGAACTGGTTATCCCAAGGAAGGGAAAGTAGCTTGTCACGTCCCAAATCCAGCATAGGCGAGATTAAGGGCCTGTTTCTTGGTCCCATACCACCTCAATGTTGTCTTCCCCCTGAAAGTTATTATCTTCTCATCATTTTACCTCTTTTAGTGATACATATTAGACATGTCTAGAACAACACCGAAGGGACATGCTGGCATTATCCCATTGGTGAGGCTATGGATAGTATTCATGAACCATCAAATCGTCCCATTCATTCTTGACTTGGTCAACAGATCGAGTTGACTCACCAGGAACTCGCTGCAACTCATCTTCTTCTCCAACAATAGTGTTGGATTCTGTAATTTTTTTTTTTCAAAATTTTTCTATGCTTTTTCTTGCATGTTTTCAATTTTTTTTTCATTCTTATACACTTCTAAACATCAATTGCAACCTTTCAATCGCATTTTTATAACATTAAATTACCCAAAAACTCCTTCATAGTCGATCAAAACTGTGAACTGGCTCACAGTGTCTCGTCTGTTTCTTTTCATCTCTCCTTTGCTTTTCACTTCCAAACCTTTCTAAACTTCGAATAATAATTTTTAGACTTGGTTTGATGGATTAATTTGTGTTCAAATGGCCTTTTGAATTTCCATTACCCGAGCTCCATTAATGGCAGACAAACACTGTTCCTATCCATTCTTCTTCATTTTTTTTCCCATTCTTCCCCCTTCTCTTCGATTCTAACTCACTCTAAACCCTTCATGTAATTGTTTTAACACGATTTAGTGCATCAAATCCATAGAAACACATGGACCCATGTTATGGTATTTTCTCTGTTTATAGTCGTTTCAACACCATTTTTTCTTTCATTTTTGTAATCATATACAACTATAAATAGATCATAGAATCGAGAGAAAGGAGTTCTTTACATGGTTCGAACCCTTCAACCGTTCTTTAGTGGCGATTCGACGCCTTTCTTCCTTTTCTTTCTCTACTCCCTCTCTCTCTCTCTCTCTCTTCTCCTGATCTCACTCTTCTTCTTTATATTTATGTCTCCGTCTCTTCTCTCAATCTTTCTTGCTTCTTCCCTGTTTCTCTGGCCTATTTTTTTTTTTTTTTTCTATGATACGCATGTATATGTCTACATAATATATGTACACACATATTATATATTGATGTAACGTTTTCTAAAATTAAAAATATATGAAAGAAATAAATAATAAATAATATTATTTTTACATGATAATAGATCTCACCAATATAATAATGAGGTGAAAAGAATTTAAACAGTATAATATGAAGTAATGATACATGAGTGATAAATGAAAAATAGTAAAAATAAGAAAAATGCATAAGGTTTATTTGTTCGTACGTATAGGGATAATAGATCTCACCAATATAATAATTAGGTGAAAAGAATTTAAACAGCGTAACATGAAGTAATGATACATGAGTGATAAATGAAAAATAGTAAAAATAAGAAAAATACATAAGGTTTATTTGTTCACACGAATAGATTGTTCGTTCGAACGAATACCAGAAGGTCTACTGTAATTCGTTTAGTATTCATTCGAACGAACGTGCGATAGAACACTTTTTAAGGACGGGTTGAAATGTTATTTATGCTCAAATCTCACTTTCTTTTCTCTTCCAAATTCTCTTTAGACAAGAGGAAAGTTAAGGTTAGGAAATTCTTAGACTTTCATGAATCTTTAAACATTATAAACACATCACACCACAAGGATTCAAGTATAAAAAGAATTTCTACCGATTGAAAAGTTAGAATTTCAAAATTTCTTCAAGAACAAAAGATAAATTTGAGGCTTTTCATTTCATTTTCAAATTTCTTGCACTGCTTTGTTGATTTAGCTTAGTTGAGTGAAATAAATGGTGTAAATCATTTCTTAGGTTTTGGGAGCAAGGATTGAAGCTTGAAATTTGAATCTCTCTCTCTCTCTCTACACACAAATCTACACTTGTTTTAAGGTAGGGCTTCTAATCTTAGTGAAGAATGAATGTTAGGAAGAAAATATGCATTGCTTGACATTTACATGCACCCTCTTGTATGAAATTTGTGTAGAGAATGATGTAAATTTTTAGATGAACTAGTAGATGAATTTCCTTGATATATCTTGTCTAGAATGTTATAATGTGTGTTTGATGCATGGTGTCGGCTTGAAATTCCTTTACTTGAATGTTCAAGAATTATTTACTTGTTATTCATGAACTTGTAGAAAATTGACATGCTTACTAAGTGTTTGATAAAATGCTTAAATGATTGTGATGTTGTTGTATTGTGAAATTATTGGTTGTATTGCATATGTGACATTTTTTCCTTTAATGTGAATGATAGTACCATTTGGATGCCCTTGATTTAATGAAAGATTGAATAAATACTTCGTGAGGAACGAATGAGCATCTAGATAGTTAAAGGATTGAGAAAGAGGAAGAAATGGAAGAAGAAATTACAAGTTGAGATAGGGGAAGTTATGAATAGGTCCCGAAATTTTTTTGTGACGTTGATTGTGTCTCCCTTCGGTTACGAACCGTAATCCCGCGCGGGTGGTCATATGTTTCCATTGGGTTAGTAGTCCGAAAAGCACTCAAGCTCAACCGGGGGCCATTAGGTAGTATTGAAAGATTACAGAAGAAGTGGAAGTAGAAAGTAGTATTGTTGAGATGAGTGAGGTGATGATAATCTAAGTAATCTCCTTTTGTGTTGCATTCTTATTGTGAGAATTAAAATATGTTACTATTGTTGTATTGATGTTCTTATTTCAATTAATCATACCATGAATGTCCATTGAATTGAAATGTTTGGCAATGTTTGCTTAACACTACACTTAACACACGCTTACACTTGTCACCGTTTATTCTTCTCTTTGTTTAGTTGCTCTATTGGAGTCGTTTTATTGACTTCTACCAGATGCAGGTAACGGCAAGGAGTCGGTCGCTTGATGACATGGATTAGAAGGACACCTCTTTTGAACCCTTATGCTTATTTTTGGGATGTAATTAACTTGGCAGCTTCTATTTTGGTCTTTCGTTATTTTGAGAATGTAAAAGGTCCTATGGTCTTTATATATTGATGTGAAGGCTTGGAAGGCTTAATACGACTAGTATTCTTTTGGCTTCGAAATACCAATCACATGATGAATATACTTTTGAAAACCTTGTTGGGTTATATGTATGGAATTTGAATGAGTATTTATGTCATGAAAACTCAAGTGAGAATATGCTAATCATAGGGTGTTTGAGATGCACAAGAATTTTTATTTAGTTTAACCTTGATTTACAGGGTTACTCTCGGGTCTTTGGGCCCCGGGGCATGACAATTGATATGCATATGTATATATGTATATACACTGGCCTACTGTCTCTTTTCCATGCCCCTCTTCTTGTTGAGCCACCTCTTCTTGCATGAAGTTACAATCAAGCATGTATTTATTGCTCCATCTTGTTGCCACATTGTGTTTCACGATCATAACTATTATTTAATCACGATCTAGAACATCAAAATATACATTAGAGGAGATCAATTATTCACAAAAATAATATCAATGCAAATTTTCATATACTTTGTTTGATGAAGAAAAAGCAACAATTTTGATACATTAGCATCGAAAACAAAAGTACAGTGGGATTGAGAAAAATTCAATAACATGCAGAGATGTCCAAGAGACAACAAGCTCTGTAATTTCTTCAATCTTCAATACAACAACTGTAGTAGTAAGTCAATTGGGTTGCTATAGAGTATTTCCCACAAGGGTTTTTGTTTAAGAGCTTTAATGGCAACCAAACTATGCAATATCTTGATTCATTAAAAGAATAGTTGTTGGAGAAAAAGTGTGAAAGTTATTAAACCTTGGAATGGTGGAGTGCACCGAAGGATAGGACTCCTTCGAGGTTTGGCAAGGTGAACCTGGTGGCCAACTATTGATGTGCCCAATTGAGCGTATGGGGAGAGTGAAGGAGTTTACGAGGCGAACACTAAATTGCCCCTTTATGTGTTCAAGGTATCAATATTGTCAAAGCAGACTGGGTGCTTGCCTAAGCGATAAGGCGAGGTGAGGCGAGGAGAGGAGAGGACCAAGCGTAGTGCCTCAACACACTCTAAGCGTGACGATTTTAATGAGAAATCGCCTTGACTAAAGCGAAAGGTGTTGAGGCGAGAGCCTCACTACTAAAACGTATTTTACTTAAATATGCTCAGGTATCTTGTCTTGTTGGATTCCATACGTGGTGGCCTCCCTCCTTGCCCTGGCTTTTCTACCCACATTTAGGGCCACAAAAAGATTTTGGACCTTGAGGGGGAGCGTCTCCCTCCTCCCTTCCTTCCCCTCCCCCTTTTATTCCTACCAAACATAAGCATTATCCCTTTTCACTCCCCTTTCTTCCATCCATCTATCCATTGCCAAACATAGTGTAAGACTCAAAATGTAACCCAAAACTTGACTACACAAGGTCCAAATAATGCTCTATATAAAATCTTTGATTAGCCCTTTTTTTTCTCGGTACCAAACATAGTGTAGGACTCTGAATTTGACCCAAAACTTGTCTTTATGAGGTCCAAATTGGAATACCCCAAAATATCCGACATAAACCAGACTGCACCCCGACCTAAAAAGAGTGGGGTATGTGACTGTAATGTTTGAAATGGCTAAAATACAGTAGGTCATAAGGGGATTAAGCTATAACATTAATCCAAAACACCAAAAATGATGCATGCTTAGAAAATTGACAAACCGATCAACCGAGTGCCGAGATAGATAAATGGGACCGATATGAAGAATTAATTATGAAAATAAAATGACTATAATATAAGACGCGAACGGGGACCCAAAATTGGTAAAATAAATACCCATGATACCGAGCCCTGCCTTTATGCCAAATTTACCAGCATTCCATAAATTAATATTTGATGAAATAAAAATATTAAATACAGTAAGATATACCAAAAAATATGCTTAGACGTATATACATGTATATATGATCCTATATATCTAAAGGAAGCAAAAAATACATCAATACTCAAAAAAAATATATATATATATATAATATTATATATATATATGCACTATATAATATTGTATATAAGCTAGAAGCTTCCAATGGAGGCTGCTGGAAGATGGGAAGCCAAAAATATAATATATAATATATCTATATAAGCAGCAGTACTTGGGGTGGTGCAAGAAGCTTAATGAAGCTTCTAGGAGGCAACCGAAAGAATGAAGTATAAGGATATATATATATATATATATCTACAGAATTGTAGACATGAAGAGAAAAGTCTTGAAGGTTCTAGCTCAACTACAATAGTTGACAAACAACAGCACAACTATAAAATATATATCTATCTATGAGCATGTAGCTACAACAAATAAGCAAACAAATAAAGAGCAGCTTCTAGAGCATTCGGAATTATGGATTTACATCTATATATAGATATAAACAACTCAACAAACAAAGAACTATAACTTAAATAAAGTAAGAAAAGAGAGAGAAACAAAACCTGCAGTAGCTGCTGCAGCCATACAATTTCCACCATGGATGAAAGAAGGAGAAAGCTTCAAAAAGTTGGGCCTAAGACCAAGGTATGTGTTAAATCCCTCCTATTGTGTTCTATAGATAATCACGAACCAAAACAATAGGGAAAAACTAGAAGAAATCCAAGAAAAAAGTAACCTATAACTCACTGTAAAAAATAGGTAAAAATTAAAGGTGAACTAACCTTGGTTTTATGAATAGAAACGAGTAGGAAACCCCTCCAGAAATCCAAAACAGTTAGAATTAAGCAAAATGGTCAAGAAATGACCATGTTAGGGCTAAGAATACCTTGGCCAGAAAAGATAATGGGTGTCAGAAAACTGTAACTTTTGAGGTGTAAAACAGTCCCATATGAGTTGTTGATGTCCCTAGGATTGATTTGAGATAAAAAAAAAACATTAAAAACGGACGTAAACTAAGAGGAAACAATAGAAAAATTATTTGCAGGTCCAACGTCGGCACCAGAGACAACGTTGGAATAGTAGCCAGAAAATAGTGAATAAGATGGGTCTGTTTTAATGATGGATCAGACCTTGGGTCGGGTTAGGTAGGAACTTGACCAAACGCAAATCTAGATTACTAAAACTATGTCGTTTTGAACCTGTAATTAAATGGATTCTTGACTGTTTAATGATGAAAATAACAAATTGAAATCAAGTCGTAGAATAACCGAAACGTGGATAAGACGTGGATCTCAGATATGTTATTCTAATTCAATAGAGTGACCTAAATCGGCTGGTTCACAAGGTCTCTGGTTCGGTCTAGGGTTTAACCTAGTAAACCCAATGGTTCTAGGGCTTAAATGAAATAAAGCAAACCCTAACTTATTTAAATTGCAATTTGACACCAAGATTATGAATAATTCTATCCTGACCTAACTCTTGGGATTTTTATGCAAATAAACCCCTGGAAAATAATTAAATAAATAATTAAATTATTTTATAAATAAGGTAAAATGACGGTTTTGCCCCTAGGCCATAAATCAAGCAAATAAAGTCCAAACTGAGATCCGGAAAAGGCTATCTTAATAGTTTCGGACGTTCCAGACACAATAAAAATATCAGATTGGACATCTGAGGACTCTGGGGTGGTCCCACCATAAGATGTAAAATGACCAAAATACCCCTAATATAATACGAAACCCAAATAAAGTCCAAATTGGATGAAATTGATACCAATAGAATCCCAAATAATTGTGAACTCGTATATATGACTAAGTAATGATTCGGGGTCAGAATGTCATAAAATGTGAAATGACCAAAATACCCCTAAGTATGGAAAATACAAAGTAAAGGCCGAATAAAGGCCAATCTGATATAATTAATTGTCATAAGTATAATTATGTAAATTGAGAGGCTAAATAAGACTCCGAAACAGTCAAAGTATAAAATGAAAAATGACCAATGTGTCCCGATGATCTAAAACAAATACCAAATGAAGTCCAAAAGACTTAGAAATTGATATATAAGACATATGGAATATTCTAAAGACCGCGATAAGGTGCGGGGCAAGGATGACCAAATTACCATTTTGCCCCTAAGGTTAAATACGTGATTACTTGATAACGAATGGAGTCTAAATGAATTAAATTATAAGTCTGAACACTCCTAAGCCTATTTAAGGAATTTAATAGCCTTAGTTAAAACCCAATGAGTGGGTAATAGGCTAATAGACGCAACTGCATCACATGGCATGATTCTGTTCTGTCATGCCCTTCTGATATGTCCCCTTCTGATTCTGTTCGGGTATGTTTTGTTCTATTATACGTCATTCGAAGTCTATTCCGATTCCGTTTTGTTATGTTGTGTCTTACTCTAGGCCCATTACAGGATTGAGCGATTTAGCTTATGCCAGAGCATGACCTAGAGGGTAGAGGCCCCACAAGTGTCCACTTATGGGCAGTTGGGAAAGGCTCATATGCCTGATTGGTATCCTGTTCTGTTTCTGTTCCACTCAATTCTGTCCTGTTCCGTTCTGATCTGACCTAGAGGGTAGAGGCCCCACGAGTGTCCACTTATGGGCAACTGGGAGAGGTTTAGACATACTTGATGATATGCCTTTTGATTGATATATTGGTACTCAGTTTTGTTTTGTTTTGTTCTGATCTGTTCTGTTCTTATTTGTTCTGTTCTGTTCTGATCTGATCTGACTTGTTTTGTTGTACTTGAGTTGTATTTGATCATGCATTTTTTACAGGATACCATGTATATAAGAACTAGTTTTGAAACCCATGGCAGGACCCTATGTTACTCAGTGAGCTTGTTTAAGCTCATTCTATTTGTCTAACATTTTTTAGGATTTATCTCCATTGGATTAGAAGGCACAATGAAATGACACTAGTATGCTGAAAGGCATCCCAAGCAAGGATTTGATTGGCACTCATTTGTGGAGACTTGGATTCTTGTGGACTGAATCAGGCTATTCAGGTGAGTGAAATGATATGATTAAATTCATTGATATGCAATAGAGGTATTGAGATATGGCTTATGTGTATTGGTACTCTAGAGTTATCAAATGTTTGGTTATAGACGTACTCTGTGGTATATAGATGAGTTGCATTCCCGACATGAAAAAGTTTTAATTTCTGTTGCTCTGACCTTACATTTGGAATGCAATTTATTGTAAAGTTCAAAAGTTTGTCTTTGGTTGGTCGCATTGTCGGTAGAGACCGGCAAGGTGGCTAACTGACATCACATCTTTGGCATCCGCGTAGGGTGGGGTGTGGGATGTGACAGAGTGCTATTTATAAATAGGGCAAAATGATAATTTTACCCCTAGGCCATAAATCAAGCAAATAAAGTCCAAACTGAGATCCGAAAAGGCTATCTTAATAGTTTCAAATGTTCCGGACACAATAAAAATATCAGATTGGACATTCGAGGACTTCGGGGTGGTCCCACCATAAGATGTAAAATGACCAAAATACTCCTAATATAATACGAAGCCCAAATAAATTCCAAATTGGAAAAAATTGAAACCAATAGAAGCCCAAATAATTTTAAACTCGTATATATGACTAAATAATGATTTGGGGTCAGAATGTCATAAAATGCGAAATGACCAAAATACCCCTAAGTATGAGAAATACAAAATAAAGGCCGAATAAAGGCCAATCTGATATAATTAACTATCATAAGTTTAATTATGTAAATTGAGAGGCTAAATAAGACTCTAGAACAGTCAAAGTATAAAATAAAAAATAACCGATGTGTCCCGATGATCTAAAACAGATACCAAATGAAGTCCAAAAGACTTAGAAATTGATATATAAGACATGGAATATTCTGAGGACCGCGATAGGGTTCGGGGCAAGAATGACCAAATTATCATTTTGTCCCTAAGGTTAAATATGTGATTATTTGATAACGAATGGAGTCTAAATGAATTAAATTATAAGTGGGAACGCACCTAAGCCTACTTAAGAAATTTAATAGCCTCAGTTGAAACCCAATAAGTGGGTAATAGGCCAATGGACCTAATTAGGGGATCTGATAGACTCCTAAGATGATGAATAAGTCATGAATGGATAAATTCTTATATGTCTATGATTGATAATGATTATTCAGGCTATGCAATGATGTGCTTGATGATGATTATTCAGGATAGGCAAGGATGTGTCTCACGTATCTGGAGAATATCAGAATATCTATGAATGGAGATAAGCATACAGTTTGTGAGTAACTCGGAACCTCTGACTTGGTGTATATTTATTGTGCTATCTAGATTCATATATTGTACTGTTTCATATACTATACTATTTAAATGCATATACTTTAATGCATACTCTTTGTACTGCATTACACATGGCATGATTCTATTCTATCCTGCCTTTTGATATGTCATGTTCTGATTTTGTTCGGGTCTGTTCTGTTCTGTTATATGCCATTCGGAGTTTGTTTCGATTCTGTTTTGTTATGTTGTGTCTTACTCTGGGCCCACTACAAGATTGAGCAATTTGACTTATGCCAGAGTGTGACCCAAAGGGTAGAGGCCTCACGAGTGTCCGCTTATGGGCAGTTAGGAAAGGCTCATATGCTTGACTGGCATCCTGTTCTATTTCTATTCCGCTCAATTCTATCATGTTCCGTTCTAATATGACCTAGAGGGTAGAGGCCCCACGAGTGTTCGTTTATAGGCAGTTGGGAGAGGTTCAGACACACTTGATGATATGCTTTTGATTGCTATACTAGTACTTAGTTCAGTTTAGTTCAGTTCTGATTTGTTCTGTTTTGGCTCTGCTCTACTCTGTTTTATTCTGTTCTGGTCTGATCTGTTGTGTTCTACTTGAGCTGCATTTGATCATGCATTTTATTTAGATATCATGTATATAAGAACGATTTTGAAACCTATGGAAGGGACCCTATGTTACTCACAAAGCTTGTTTAAGCTCATTCTATTTGTCTAACATTTTTCAAGATTTATCTCCATTGGATTAGAGGGCACAAAAAATGACACTAGTAGGCCGAGAGGCATTCCAAGCAAGGATTTGATTGGCACTGATTTGTGGAGACTTGGATTCTTATGGATTGAATTAGGTTATTCAGGTGAGTGAAATGATATGATTGACTTCGTTGATATGCAATGGATGAATTGAGACATGGCTCATGATATTGGTACTTTAGAGCTATTAGATATCGGGTTATAGATGTGCTTTGTGGTATATAGATGAGTTGCATTCCCGACTAAGAAAATATTTTAATTTTCGCTACTCTGACCCTACATTTGAAATGCAATTCATTGTAAAGTTCAGAAGTTTGCCTTTGGTTAGTCACATTGCCGGTAGAGAGACTGGCAATATGGCTAACTGGCATCACATCTTCGGCATCTGCGTAGGGTGGGGTGTGGGATGTGACACAAATCATGCATTGTAAAAAGTCTTTGGTTTTCCTTTTTTCTTTTCGTATGCTCTGCATGACTTTGACTCATTAATAAAACAAAAATAAAGCTATACCCAATCGTTATGAAATTGTAAAATTTTAAGTTTTAGGGTAGTATAAAATTTTACAGTTTCATTGGGATGAAGTTTTTCACTGAAAAAGTGTAATATTTTACACTTTTGTTGAGATGAAATTTTATAGTTTTGGAGTTTTTTTTTTTCAAATTTTCATATTCAATATGGATCTTATTTGATGGATCTCAATGTTTAGAATCCAAATAGATAAATGTTATATAAAATAGATTTATAAATTTCATGTTATTGAATTTTAAAGTTTTGGAAAACTTGTTTTTTATGACTGCTCCAGATTTCACAAAATTTTCGTTGGAAGGGTAGTTTTGTCACTGGATAATTAAGGACTTTATAGGTTAATATGTTAGGCTTAGATTATATGATAATTTTGATATTTTTCATGAACTGCTGGCCAAACTGCTCTAAAAAATAAAAAGTTTATACAATAGGCTATTTAAAAGCACCTAGTAAGGACATTCCAACAAGAGAAGCAACACCTTCAATCAACAAGAAAAGCAATATCTTCAATCAACAATTATTGTTGAGCCGTGTCAACATAAATTACTCCCAACAAAATCACCAAATGGGTAAGTAAATTTTGTTGAGCAGTGACTTCTTCTTTTTTAGAGATTTTTTTAGGCTCTTCAGAGTGCCAAATATTATAAATTATTGTTGAAATCACGACAAGTATTACTAATTTCAAATCAGTGCCAAATATTATCATTTTCAAACGATAATATTTGTAATGATTATTTTTTTCTTATAAATATATTGTGCTTAAATTTTCACCACTCTCATTCTCAGCATTCTTCAAGTTTATTACCTTCATAATTTTCAAAATTCATCCGATTTTTTTTGAATCATTTTCATTCCATAATTCTTTCATCCAACTAGATCAATTATTTTGTGCAACACAATTTGCAACACAATTTTCAGAATCACCTAAATCAAATTAGAAAAAATTTAAATTCTGAACAAAATTGGAGAGAATTTAAAATTTTAATTTATAAATAAAATTAGAGGAAATTTATATTTAAAATAAAATTAGAGAGAATTTAAAATTTAAAATAAAAATTAAAATTTATAAATAAAAATGGCAGAAAATTTTGAGCAGTTAAATTTTAGTTTTGGTAAAAAAATAAATAGTAATGGGAATTAACGAAATAAACAAAACTAAAGAATGTTAAAAATATTAAAATTTAAAGAGTCTTAGCGATGATCTAAAACGTCTTATTAGAAACCGCCTCACCCAAAAAAAAAAAATCATATATTTCTATAAATACATATAATTGTACAAAGTGATAAAAAAAAATAATAAATAAAACATAAAAATTTGCATACTATTTGATTGTAGGCAACAAATACGCACGTGGCCAATTATTAAGGGAATGAGGCAGTGTTACAGTGACAACTAGCCACGTGTGTCTGTACTCTCATTGGGACATACACCGATGATGCAGACATATCGGTCAGCCAAGGAGACCATAGCATATGCCATGCAGCTTAAATGTCTCAAAATCATAGTTGGACTGTCGGCGAACCACAGTATTCATTTCCTCGTCAAAACTGCGGCGACGTGAAGAATCCCCATTTACTCCATTTCTTTTTTTAAACTTATTTTTTCTCCATGCGGTAAGCTGTACTTACTACTTATTACTTTTTTAAAATCAACTCCCTTGTATTAGTATTATGCAATATATAGTGATTTATTAAGCATTCTTGGTTTAGAGTCAGAAATAGGAAAAAAAAATTAAGCAAATATTATTGATGCTGCACTTTTTGACTCGTAACACGTAAGGGCTCCGTGACCTGTAGAACACTCAGAAAGATGATCAGAGGACCACCGGATTGGCTCCGGCGGTAGCCGCTCCGATGCTTAAGTGAGTAAGGGAATTGAAAGACTGTATTGAAAGTCAAAGAATGAGCATGAATTCGATAGCGTACCTCTAGGGTTTAATATATAGGCCGAAGCTTTCCTAAGTTGATTAGGATTCGACGCCATGAATATAGGGATATGATCATCGGAGATTGCAGTTACCTTGTGGGCATTAAGTCGCAGATGGAGATCATCATAAATGGTAGTTTCCGTATTGGAGACTACTTCCTTATCCTCTGCCCGGAATCCGCTAAGGCGGAGATAATCATAAATGGTAGTTTCCGTATTGGAGACTGTTTCCCTATTCTCTGCTCGGAATCCGCTAAGGCGGTGACGAGATCTGAAGCTCTGGTCTGGACCCTGTGATCAGTTCTGGATATATTTGTTTGGTCACTTCCGACCTTATGTGATGATCTGGATGTCATAGGCTGAACGAGAATCATGCTAGCTGAACATAAATCGGACTGTGGTCATACGTGTCAAGTGTTGATTGGCCTGTCTTTTTATGGTATATCAGTTACTCCCCCCCCAAGTCCTAGTTTGATGTAAGTAACTAGGGCTAAGAGAGTTATGTGTCTCGCTTTTTCGCCTTCCAAGACAATCGTTGGGGCGCCATTTATTGCGTAGTCGGCGATTAAGTCTTTTCAAGGTCACAATCATACTGGGCGGACAGTTGGTTTTTTCGAGATCATCATTGTTCTGAACCGTCATGGCGTTTGGGCTTGGTGGGTCCCTTCTGATACCGTGTTTATAAATACGGGATGAGATTTTTGAAATGACCTTTCCCTCGACATTTTTACTGTGCTAGAAGATTTCATCCGCCATTGTTGGTTCGTGCGATCTTGAAGAATACAGATCCCCTAAGTGAAAACAGGTTCGACTGATTTTTCCCCCTCTCTTGCTTCTTTCTTCTTGAGTTTGAGAATAATGTCTGTTCCTTCGGAATCTCGAATTGTGAATGAGGGAGTAGGAGACCATTCTGAGGCGGCTGGTCCGTCTGTTGTAGGAGATGTAGGTAACCCTGCTTTTGAAATTATTGAGGAGAGGCCTGTTGATCCTCCCCCTAGTCCAGGGGTTAGAATAGTCGATGCTTTCGAAGAGCCCCGAGATAGGGCCGGGGAGACCTCTGGTAGGTCTTCTCATAGAGAAGAGGGTGAGAGTGCCGTCACTCAAAGCCTCTTGGATGAATGGAGGGTGAAATTTGAATTTCCCCCCAATGTGACTTGCAGAGTTCCAGGACCCATGGACCGTCCCCAAGATGTTAAAGCCGGGGAGATTTGCGTTTTCCTTGCCTGGTTTGAAATGGGCTTAAGGCTTCCATTGCCGGATTTAGTCAGGCAATTCTTTTGCTGGTTCAAGCTCTGCCCTGCCGACCTGAATCTCAATAGCTGGCGGCATCTTCTAGGATTTATGGTGCTGGGACATCTGAACAAAGTGGACGTGTCTCTGGATTTGATCCGTAGCAATATGGATCTGAAGTTCAAGCAGGCAGAGGGCCTTTATTATATGTCCTTTGAGAAGGGGTTCCGACCCCTGTCTTCCGTTCCTACTTCCAACAAGACGTGGAAGAAGTGGTACTTCTTCGTTGGAGGAGGATGCAGGCCCCTCTGGGAAATCCTGAGGCTTTTTATAGGCTTTTGACCTTTTTTTTTTTTTTTTTTTTTTTTTTTGATGTAGTGAATACATTTTCCCTTCTGATCAATAAGATTGACTTTTCTTCAGATTCTGCTTGTATTTTTCCTTCTTGTGAATTTTGTTGCAAGTGCGGCTGCTCTGAACCCTTTGCATGCTAGATCAAATAGTTGCTTTCTTAATCTTCAATACTTGTCATGGAATAGTGAATATAGATCTGCCTTATTAAAATAAGAAGAGAAAGTAGATATAGCCAGATGGATAGAGCCTGACAGAGCGGGAGTGGGTCCCTGTAGAGTTCTGAGATAGACTGCTCTGAATTAAGAGTCGGTGAGGTTAACCGAGCAGCTTGTGCTCGTTATTATGATGCTCGGTATGCTGAGTACTCGGGATTGGGATATATTCGATCTGCTTGGTCTTTGTTACGTGTCTTGACCTGTTATGAAATAGTTAAGACCAGTAGGTCTGAATGGGGGTCTATTTACCTTAGACTTTGTTCCCCTCTTTATTAATTTGGGAGCTTAAGTACTGGACTGCGGTCTATGTCTTGAGAATTCTGTACTCTGTCTCTTGGTATATTGAAGAGGCTTATTTAATGCACCGCTTAGTCATTTGACCGTCGTTTGGGTTTTCAAGGCCACTCTCTTTTTCACCGTTGCGACGGTTCAGTTGGGTGGCTTTTTGGATTCCAAGGGTCTATATATATGGAAACGGGGCATACGGTTGTGCTCAACCCTTTTGCTCCCCGATTTGTTCGTGAGAGAAACCTCATATGCTGCCGGAATTTCTCCCATTCGTCCGGAGATGATGGAAGATTCCTTGCCTGAGTTAGGAATAATGAGCCTGTGGCCGAGAGTTAACCTCCCCCTTTTTTCAGTCTCCAAGGAAGGATTGAAGGAGGTCCAAGTCTTCTTGTTTCCTCTGGCATCCGGTCGAGATTTCTCCGATTGGTGGTGGCCCCTCCCTGATTCAACCGAGGCCTGGGGTGTTGGTGATGAAGACGAAGGTGAGTTGCCTTCCCTTCCTCACGCTCTGTTAGAGACCCTTGCACTAAGTGGCTGGGGTGAAACAGACGGTGTGAAGAAGAAGATTGAAGGTAGACTACCTTCCCCCCCCATGTGTCTTGGCAGAGACCCTTGCTTTACTCCTCTGAGGAGTCATGCCGATTACAAAGGTGGAGAATGAATAGTCTCCTGAGGCTCAGAGCCCTCATCATCCGTTGGTCATGGGACCAGTGATAGTGATGATGAAATGGCCTGGGCACTACTTGATGCAGATTGGGGTTCAGGGTTCCTTCCTTTCAAATGGAGCCGATGAAGGCGGTTTTGAAGGTTTTGGATCTTGTGCCCCTTTATCATCCCAGGAGAAGAGCCATTATGTTGCCAAGCGTAGCTTCTGTAATAGCTTCTGTAATAGCTTCTGTAGTAGCTTCTGTAATAGCTTCTGTAGTAGCTTCTTGGTACTGATGTAAATCTTTTTGAGTTATTAATAAAGTTGAATTTTTTCTTCTCTGAGCTGATACTTTCTGTGAATGTGCTCTTTTGAAACTTAAGCATCTTCTAATGTGTTGCCGATTGTTCTGAAAACAAATCAAAAACTTTGAAAAATGCCAGAATCGAAGTACTTCACCTTTGGTTGAAACCATGGTGCTGATTTATTTGACAGATAAGTCAAATAATGTAAGTGTCAGATCCGAGGTATTCCGTTCTAGTAAACTTTAGTTGACAGGTGCTCGGAATTTCTGCCTTTGGATAGACTGGATTACAGAACCCGCTAGTTGGGGATGGTCCAGGCTCTGAGGGCCTGTGCATTAATAGATGGACCAAGTCATGAGACTTGTGCATTAATAGATGGACCAGGCTCTGGAGGCCTGTGCATTAATAGATGGACCAAGTCATAAGACTTGTGCATTAATAGATGGACCAGGCTCTGGAGGCCCGTGCATTAATAGATGGACCAAGTCATAAGACTTGTGCATTAATAGATGGACCAGGCTCTGGAGGCCCGTGCATTAATAGATGGACCAAGTCATAAGACTTGTGCATTAATAGCTGGACCAGGCTCTGGAGGCCTGTGCATTAATAGATGGACCAAGTCATAAGACTTGTGCATTAATAGATGGACCAGGCTCTGGAGGCCCGTGCATTAATAGATGGACCAAGTCATAAGACTTGTGCATTAATAGATGGACCAAGTCATAAGACTTGTGCATTAATAGATGGACCAGGCTCTGGAGGCCCGTGCATTAATAGATGGACCAAGTCATAAGACTTGTGCATTAATAGATGGACCAAGTCATAAGACTTGTGCATTAATAGCTGGACCAGGCTCTGGAGGCCTGTGCATTAATAGATGGACCAAGTCATAAGACTTGTGCATTAATAGATGGACCAGGCTCTGGAGGCCCGTGCATTAATAGATGGACCAAGTCATAAGACTTGTGCATTAATAGATGGACCAGGCTCTGGAGGCCCGTGCATTAATAGATGAATAGTCTTAAGGAAGTAAAAAAAAAAAAAAAAAATTTTTTATTGATAATACTTCCGCAAGTGTTCTACGTTCCATGGCCTAGGAACAGGTTTCCCAGTCGTGTCTTCAAGCCAGTAAGTGGTAGGTCGAACGACCTTCGTCACTTTGTAGGGGCCCTCCCAATTTGGTGACAATTTTCCCATGGTGGGATCCTTGGTGTTCTGAAAGACTCTTCTTAAGACGAAGTCTCCAACTTGAAAGCTGACTGTCTTGAGTCCTATCCTGGATTTATTGACCATTCTTTGTTGGTAGGCTTCCATCCTGATGCTGGCTTGATCCCTTCTCTCCTCGAGCAAATCCAAGTTCTCCATTAGCTGCTGATCATTGGATTCTTGCTCAAAGGCCTCAGTCCTCAGGGTTGGCATACCGATTTCAACCGGAATTACTGCTTCTGTCCCATAGGCTAATGAGAAGGGTGTTTCAGAGGTGGGAGTTCTTCTGGTTGTACGGTAGGCCCAAAGGACTCCTGGGAGCTCTTCTGCCCACTTCCCTTTGGCTTGTTCCAGCCTTTTCTTTAACCCATCAAGGATTGTTCGGTTGGTGACCTCTGCCTGCCCATTTGCTTGTGGATGGCCTGGAGAGGCAAAGTGCTGCCTGATGTTGAGATTTTCGCAGAATGCCTTGAAGCCTTTACCAGTAAATTGTGTCCCATTATCCGAGATAATTACACGTGGTATGCCAAACCTGCAGACAATATTCTTCCAGGTGAAGCTTTCGACTTCCTTTTCTGTAATATGCGTTAAAGGCTCGGCTTCGGCCCATTTAGAGAAGTAGTCGATAGCCACCAGGAGGTACTTCCTGTTTGGAGATGCTCGTGGTAACGGGCCCACAATGTCCATTCCCCATTGAGCAAAGGGCCAGGGGCTAGGAATCGGGATGAGCTCGTGCTGAGGCTGGTGTTGGTACGAGGCGAATCTCTGACATTTGTCACACTTCCGAACATACTCTTTAGCCTGTTTCAGCATGCCGGGCCAGTAGTAGCCCTGTGATAGAGCTCGGTGGGCTATAGTTCTGCCCCCATTGTGATTCCCGCAAATTCCCTCGTGAATTTCAGCCAAAACATATTGTGACTCATCCGGAGCCAAACATTTTAACAGAGGTTGAGAATATGACCTCCTGTAAAGTTTGTTGTTCAAGATCAGGTACCGAGCCGCTCTGATTCGGATTCTCCTGGCTTTGTTTTTATCCTCTGGGAGGAGCCCGGATCTTAGATACTGGAGGATTGGGGTCATCCAGCTCTGGGACTGTTCATCAACTTGAGCAACTGATGCTCCCTCAATGCTGGATCCTGGCTGAAAAGAGATTTTAACGGTGGAGTCTGTTTCAGACTTGAGGCGGGAGGCCATGTTAGCCAGAGCATCTGCTCTGTAGTTCTGACTTCTCTCAATCTTCTGGATAGTGAAAGTCTGGAAAGAATGCTTTAAATGGTTCACCAGTTCGGAGTACCGAAGCATCCTGTCATCCTTAATGGCAAACTCTCCCAAAACTTGGCTTACTACCAGTTGGGAGTCAGAGAAGACATCGAGGTTCTGAGCCTCGCATTCCAGGGCAAGCTTCATCCCTAAGATTAGGGCCTCATATTCAGCTTCATTATTAGAAGCTTTAAATCCCAGGCTGACTGCTTTTTCCGACGTAAGACCATCAGGGGACTGTAGCACCAGTCCTACCCCTGATCCTTGATCGGTTGACGATCCATCAATATATAGCAGCCAGGTTCCTGTAGTTTCGGCGATTTGTGCTTTGTTCTGCAGTGCCGGGGTGAACTCGGCTACAAAATCGGCTAAGGCCTGCCCTTTGATGGAGTTTCGGGGTACATATGCTATGTCAAACTCCCCTAGCTCCACAGACCACTTGACCAATCTTCCCGATACCTCGGGTTTCCTCAGTATTGACTTTAGAGGATAAGCAGTTGGAATCTCAATTGGATGGGCCTGGAAGTAAGGTCGGAGCTTTCGGGCTGATACGACCAAGGCATAGGCCAGCTTCTCTACTTCTGGGTATCTTTTTTCCGTGTCGAGTAGTGCCCTACTGACGTAGAATATAGGCCTCTGTACTCCTTTGTCCTGTCTGATTAGTGCGGAACTGACCGCGTTCTCAGAGACTGCTAGGTACAGGAGCAGCTTTTCTCCTTGTACAGGTTTTGACAGGAGCTCTGGAGAGGCTAAATACTCCTTTAGTTCTTGGAAGGAATGCTCGCATTCTTCTGTCCATTGCAAAGCCTTGCCGCCCTTTAGAGCTTTGAAGAAAGGTAGGCAGCGATCGGTGGACTTGGATATAAATCTGCTCAATGCGGCGACTCTGCCGTTCAGTGCCTGAATCTCCTTTCTGGTCTTTGGCGACTTCAGTCCAATCAGGGCTTGGATCTGAGTGGGATCTGCTTCGATACCTCTTTGAGAGACGATGTACCCCAAGAATTTTCCCTTCGTAACTCCGAAGGTACATTTCGAGGGGTTGAGCTTCATCTTGTGCTGTCTGAGGATATCGAAGGTCTGGGCTAAATGCTGGAGGTGGCTGTCTTTCTGGAGGCTCTTTACCAGCATGTCGTCGATGTATACCTCCATGGTGCTGCCAAGCAGTGGGCTGAACATCTTGTTCACCAACCGTTGGTAAGTGGCTCCAGCATTCTTTAAACCGAAAGGCATCACTCTGTAGCAATAGAGTCCTCTTTCGGTTATGAAGGCGGTCTTTTCCTGATCTGGAGGGTACATCTGGATCTGGTTGTATCCAGAGTAGGCGTCCATGAAACTCATAAGCTCATGCCCTGCAGTGGCGTCAACCAGTTGATCTATTCTTGGTAGTGGGAAGCTGTCCTTGGGACATGCTTTGTTAAGGTCTGTATAGTCAACACAGACTCTCCACTTGCCGTTCTTCTTCTTGACGAGCACAGTGTTGGCTAACCACTCGGGATAAAAAACTTCCCGTATCATCCTGGCGTCCAGCAACCTCTGGACTTCTTCGTTTATAACCCGATGCCGTTCGGGAGCGATCGGTCTTCTCTTCTGTCTGACCGGGGGGTGGTCTGGATCTACCATTAGTTTGTGAGTTATCAGATTAGGATCTATTCCCTCCATGTCCCTAGTCTCCCAAGCAAAGATAGAGAGGTTGTTCTTCAGAAACCTGACTATCTTTTCCCGCTCGGCGGGCGCAAGGTCTGGACCGATGTACAAATAACGCCCCTCTGCTCCTGAACTGACCAGTATCTTGATGGGCTTGCCAACAGGCTTGGCTTGACTATCACGCCCCCTTGGGCTCAGGGGCTCTTCAACGCCGGATGGGCAATCTTCCACCTCGGGAGTGTGAGTGAAAACCGGATCTGCACGGTCCCGAGTGTACTGTAATTGCTATTTTGGGGCTGTCTCCTTGAGGGCAATAGCGTGACATTCTCGTGAGGTTGGCTGACATCCTCGGACCGAGTGCACGCTTTGATTGTGGACGTACTTCAGACACTGATGAAAGGTTGAAGTGACCGCCCCTATCTGGTGTAACCAGGGTCTCCCAATGATGACGTTGTATGGAGACTTCATGTTCAACACCATGTACTCTGAGATGGTGGTCTTCTGCCCTTCACCTTCCCCAATAGTGGTAGGAAGGTCAACTCTCCCCAGGGGGGTGCTAAGGCTGCCATCAAAAGCTGCCATTACGGCAGTGGTGGGCTTGACGCTGTCCTGGTCTATGCCCATCCGCTTAAGCGGTTCGTAGAATAGGATATTGACTGAGCTGCCAGTGTCGACTAGGACTCTTCTAGTTTCGAAGTTGGCGATTCTGAGGGTGATAACAAGGGCATCACTGTGAGGGCAGTGTACCCCTGCTAGATCTTGCTCGGTGAACTGGATCTCTGGCCCTGTCTTGAGCCTCTTTTCGACGTTGGAGACCTGCAAGATGTTTGGGGCGGTTCTGGCCTCCCGAGCATATCTTTTTCTCGCCCTGTTGGACATTCCTGTAACAGGGGAGTCAGCATGGAGGACGTTGATAACATGGTTGTTCTGCCTCTGAGGCTCGTTTCGTCCTTCCCGCTGCTCTTGCCTCTGTTCGGGCCTCTGATCTGGCCGCTGCTGAGGCTTGTCTTCTTGGGGGTTCTGCCTTCCGTCTTGTTTGACGAACTCCCGAAGACGTCCCTTCTTTATGAGCTGTTCTATCTCATATCGGAGGGTCCTGCAAGTGTTAGTAGTATGCCCATGATCTTTATGGAAATTGCAATACTTACTTTGGTCCCGCAGGCTGGGATCTCCTTTGATCGGCTCTGGCCACCTCAGGTTCTCCCGATCTCGGATCTGCCGGAGTACCTGGTTCGGAGTGGTGTTCAAAGGCGTGAAGTTGGTGAACTCCCTTGGTGCGGAGTTGTACACAGCTCTGGGAGCTGTTTTCTTATCTGGGCTTCTGACCCTCTTTTTGTTGGAGTCTCTTCTGTGATCCTCCTTCTTATGGTCCTCCCGCTTCGGATTATCCCTTTGGGTCTGATCCTTGCCCTTCTGGGCTGAGCGGTTGGCTTCTTCAAGGTTGATGTATTTTTTGGCCCGATCCATCAATGCTGCCATATCAGCCGGGGGGCTTTTTGTCAAGGAGTCTCTGAAGCCACCTTGGGCAAGCCCGGCAGTAAGGGCCGCAACAAGGAATTTCGGGCTGCAATCCGCGATCTCAGTGAGCTCAGTGTTGAAGCGGGCAATGTAGGCCCGAAGGGATTCCTCCCTAGTCTGCCTAACGTTCAGCAGGAATTCTGGTCCCCTTCTGAGCCTCCTGCTGGTCATAAACCTATCCAAGAACTGTCTACCGAGCTCGTAAAAGCTGGCAATGGAGTTCGGAGGGAGGTTGTGGAACCACTTCAGAGCCGTTCCCTTCAAGCTGGTAATGAACGTTCGGCACATGAAAGCATCTGAGGCTTCGTGAAGGGCCATCGTATGCTGGTAATGAGATAGGTGATCTCCTGGATCTCCAGATCCGTCGTAGAGAGTGAATTTGGGCACCACGAACTTTCTAGGCCTCTCTTCAGACATGATGGCGTGGGTAAACGGAGTGGCTAGTCTTCCGAGCAGCCTGGCCAGTTCGTCCTGCTCTGGAGGGTTCTGAGGTCCTCTTAAACCGATTGTCCGGTCCATAGACTCGGCAATCTCCTCTTCCCTTCGCGGGTCTCTGAGTCTGACATCTTGTGAACCCTGCCTGACAGCCTCGGCTTCAGGGTAATAGGGTGGAGTGCGCCCTTCGGATGGAGGAGGAACCCGAACCGGTGGGGCTGGCGCTGCATGATAAGGTTCCTGTGGTGCCGGGGGTGCTCCCGAAACCCTAGGAGTTGGGGCTCGGGTAGTACTCCGGTAATGTACGTCGGGGACAAAAGCGGATGTTCCCCAGCCAGGGACTGTTGATGGCTGTGGATCTCGGCCAGCGTGAGCAACGCCTGAGGGGTGCCCAGGCTGGTTAGCGGGGGCCTGCCCGCGAAGTTCTTCATTCCCCGTGGCAACCGGGGGTTGTGTTCCTGCAACGAAGTTGACCGGCGGGGTAGGAGAAGCCGCCGCTTGGTTCTGCGTGAGCGTTGCCAGCGTCCTGGTAATGGCTAGCAGCTGCTCCTGCACCAGTTCATTGTGTCGTTTTATTGCTTCGATCTCTTGTCGCATAGGGTTGGCCGCTGGTCCTCTTGTGCGTGGAGCAGACGGCTGACGCTGAGCGTTTTGCGAACTCTGAGTATTCTGTCGGGGTCGGAGATTTGGTGCCATGGTTTTCCGGTAGGGAAAAAGATGAGTTTATGAATAAAGCACGTAGAGATTAGTCGTTCCCACAGACGGCGCCAAACTGATGCTGCACTTTTTGACTCGCAACACGTAAGGGCTCCGTGACCTGTAGAACACTCAGAAAGATGATCAGAGGACCACCGGATTGGCTCCGGCGGTAGCCGCTCCGATGCTTAAGTGAGTAAGGGAATTGAAAGACTGTATTGAAAGTCAAAGAATGAGCATGAATTCGATAGCGTACCTCTAGGGTTTAAAATATAGGCCGAAGCTTTCCTAAGTTGATTAGGATTCGACGCCATGAATATAGGGATATGATCATCGGAGATTGCAGTTACCTTGTGGGCATTAAGTCGCAGATGGAGATCATCATAAATGGTAGTTTCCGTATTGGAGACTACTTCCTTATCCTCTGCCCGGAATCCGCTAAGGCGGAGATAATCATAAATGGTAGTTTCCGTATTGGAGACTGTTTCCCTATTCTCTGCTCGGAATCCGCTAAGGCGGTGACGAGATCTGAAGCTCTGGTCTGGACCCTGTGATCAGTTCTGGATATATTTGTTTGGTCACTTCCGACCTTATGTGATGATCTGGATGTCATAGGCTGAACGAGAATCATGCTAGCTGAACATAAATCGGACTGTGGTCATACGTGTCAAGTGTTGATTGGCCTGTCTTTTTATGGTATATCAATTATATATAAAGTATTTTTTCATGATGATCGAATATTATAGATAAAGTCTATTATCCATTATATAGCCAGTCCTACTTCATTATAACTGACTGTAAAAAAATAGAAAGTGTCAAAATCCTAATATCGTAAATTTAATTCCATCCTAAATTTATTCTTAATTCTATCATCAAAGGGAAAGCAACATAAGTCATGTTTAGTTAGGATAAGGTGGGAAATTTCTCACTTCTATTTTATTCTAGTATTTTTTTTTAAGAGGTAGATGGTTGGATTTTCCCTCCCATGATGATCGAATTTAATTTCAAGCATATCCTGTAGTTATTTAAAAATGTTACTAATTAAATTTATCGGTACGATGATATAATGACATCATATCATATTATTTGAGATAAAAATTTAAAATAAAAATTTAAAATAGATAATATTATTGAAAAAGTAATAGAAAAAATAATAATCGAGATCTGATTTTGTTATATAGATTTGATTTTGTTAGAATAATCCGGTTTGAAAGTAAGTTGTTATGATGATGGCCTTTATAAAAAGATAAAAGAATAAGGAGGTAGAGTAAAAGATAAGTTAGATTCAACTCTCTTATAATTAATAAATATGGGAGATAAAAAATTTATTAATTATTAAAATATTATTTATTAGGTTTTCTTATACTTTTATTGATGAAAAATTATTGTGTACATGTATATGAATCTCGACACAAAAAGAGAAACCTTTTTAATGATATTTTGATATTTTATAAAATTATATATAATGTTCAACTTAAGACATACAGAAATTTCTATTACTTTTTAAATTAATTCCTACACTTACTCAAGTTATAATTTTTCTCACTTATAATACTTTTGATTACAATGAAAGTATAATTTACAAATATAATTATCAAGACATATCATAAATAGGATATATATATATATATAAGTTCATTTATAACTATTGTATCTCTGTAATAATTAATATTATAAAATATTTTTTTGAAAAAAGTATTAATTATTAAGTAATAGAATTATTAATTATTCACCATAGAACCAAGTCGGTTCCTTAATTATTTTTTATTTATTAAAGATTATTAACTTATTGAAGATTAGTTATAAAAGGGTTAACTATACTTATTCAAATTTTATGTATGTCTTACCTCAATGACTGCATTATTATCTTACTATAATTAATTATTTATAGGTAAATTACATTAACTTCCTTCGAGGCTTTTGACAATTACGGATGGCACTCCTTTTATTTTTGAAATTATATTGCACCCCTAAGGTTTCATTTGTACTAATGATGTTAACAGAGTAGTTAAAAAGACCAAATTCATCATACAATTATTTATTTATAAAATTATGTTAAAAGATGAAGAGAAGTCATTTGGTATTCCTCTCTTCACAATAGAGAGAGAAATAAAGAGAGAGAAAGAAAGAAGTTTTCTGGGTTTTGTACACCAATGTGTCGACGCCAACTTCGACTCTGATTCTGTAGCTGATTCTGACACCGACACTAATACCGACACTGATTCCGATGATGACGTCGAGTCTAACGATGACACCGATTACGAAATAGATAGAGAGAAAGGGAGGCTTTCTAGGTTTACATCAAATTAAGTACAAATTTTCTGTTAATGATTTGAGGTGTTAGATGCTATGTCTGTATCGACTTTCCCATCAGCCCCCTCCATCCCCTTTTTCGACCATTGACACTCCCGTCAACCCTTCTCTATTTTCTTTTTCGACCATCGTCATTGTCTCTAACCCTCACCACTTTGATCGTCAAATCAATAGTTGCCACCGAAGGTTATGAGATTGATTGTGGTGCAAGAACATATTTGTTTGGGATTTTCTCTCTCATTCTCTTTGATTAACTCTCTAATCATAACACTTTTTTTCTTTTTTGGGTTGAGACTCTGGTAATCGTAGAGTTCTTTTGATGGGGCTTGATTAATTTGGATGGAATTGGGTGTGAATAGCAGCGGTGATGGTGATTGAGGTGGATCGTGTACAACAACGACAATAGTAGGCAATGGAGCCATGTTGGATATGGTCGCAAAGGGTAGTTGTAAAATGGTGGCTAGTACGTGATGGTGTCGCCAATGCTGGGGGTTTACAAGGTAATGAAACCTTTGAAGGGTAATGAAATTAATAGTAAAATTATTGAGATTGAAGCTTTGAATGGAGCTCAGACTGTTGAGATTGAAGCTTTGAATGAAGCTTAGACTATGAGTTTGAAGAAGGTTTTCTTTGTGGTGATCTTATTTTAAAAAAAAAGGTTTTTTTTTTCTCTTTTGGGTTGAGAATTTGGTAATCTTAAAGTTGTTTTGATGGGGCTTGATTAATTTGGGTGGAATTGATGGTTATAATGGTTGAGCAGAAGTGGGTGTGTACAGCAATGGTGATGGTAATTGAGGTGGTTCGTGTATAGCAGTGGCGACAGTAGGTGGTGGAGCTATGGTAGCTATGGTCATAGGGGGTGGTTGTGCGATGGTGGCCAGGAAGTGATGGTGTTGTCGGTGCTTTAGTGTTAAAAAATGATGATGCCGCCGATGCTTGGGGGTTATGAGGTGATGATGTCATCAATTCAGATGATTAACTTTAGAAGAATAATAAAAAATGATTCAGATGATTGATTTTAGAAGAAGAATAAAAGGACAAACTTGGTATTTAAAAAATTTTAGGTGTTGATGTCATCAATTTTTGTTAGAGTTAATAATGACTCTTGACGGAAAGGGGGGCATTGTTACCAACATTAAAAAGTTAAGGGGTGTAGTGTAATTTCATAAACTAAAGGGGTGGTATCTGCAATTGCTAGAAACATCAGGGGAGATCAGTGTAATTTACCCATTATTTATTGTTGTAGTCAATTTCTAATTGATAAGATCAAATGTGGTGAGCCTATTGATCAATAACCTAAAAAAAAAAAAAAAGAGTGGTTAAAAGATCATCAGAGAGAGTCCGGTGAAGAACTCTCTGGTGGCTATGTTAGTTAGATTTCTAAGAGGATTAAACAGTAACTTAGGTAAAGAAGTAGGTCGTACCTTGAGAAGCAATTTAGGTATTATTTTATAGGCATGTGCATCCCTTTCCGTGTTGGATTTAGATAGCGAGATTATAGGGATTGTGTTTATCTTCTTTTAGAAGTTTCTGAATTGGACTCTTCTCGTAAGCTCTATACCAAAGCAGATATGCTCAGTACCACTATGTGCTCGACATGGTGAGTTACTATTCCAACTATTCCTCTTACATAGGACCCTTGCCCTCTGAGGCACTACAAGAAAAGGCACTATTAGCAACGCACGAGTGCGTTGCTAATAGTGGCCTTGTGCGTCGCTAAAGGTCTTTTGCGATGCACAAACGTGCATCGCTAAAGGCGTCGCAAATACTCGCGTCGCTAATAATATTGGTGACAAACACACCCGTTAGCGCCGCTGAAGGTGACTATTAGCGACGCACAGTGTGCGTCGATAATAATTAGGTACGCACGTCGCAAATACTACACAAGGCCGTAGTGTGCGTCGCTAAAAGCCACTATTAGCGACGCACACTGAGTGTCACTAAAAAACACCATTAGCGACGTTCAGTGTGTGTCGTTAATAGTGTATTGGCAAATTGAATTATTACTTTTAGCGACGCATTAGTGTGCGTCGCTAAAAGTCTTTCTTTTTTTTTTTTTTAAACCATATTTGCTTTGTTTTATTTGTTGTTTTATTCCTGTTTAAAACTGTATCAATCATCCATCCTGATATACAATAAAATCCAAGCATTCTGAAATGAATATATTAAAAAAGAAAAATACATTCATATATATATATATATATTAAACTAATTATGTACATTTGTAAAAGTACAATTTAACAATAAAAAGAAAAATTAAAAATTATCTCCAAAAATATAACTACAGATGTCCATGAAAAGAAAAAAATAAAAAATAAAAATAACAAGTTCTGATGCAAAACATAAAGATGGCGCGACGATAATCTCGACCAATCTGAAATAAAGATAAAATGATATATATTAGAACAATTATTAAACATATATGAATATAGAATGTGAATATATATATATATATATATATATATTGTGCATGCATAAATAGTAAGAACAGCATAAAGTAGCATAAGTCTATTTTATCATTTGTGAGGTGTGTGATGGAGTTTCGGTGTAGTTAGGCAAATATTCGGTGTAGTTAGGATGATATTCAGCATTTTGGTCTATCAAAACCCCAAAATGGGCCTTTTCAGAGCTGAAAGTTGCATAAGTTCATTATTATTATTATTGTTAGTAACTTTCCTCTTAGTGTTGTGTTGTATATATGTGTGATGTATGGTATGTCATGTGAATAAATATATATATATATATATGGCTGGTGTGCAGCCGTGAAAGTGTGTGAGTGCGTGTGTGTAGGATTTAGATCACGTGTGAGAAACTATTAGAAATTGGTAGAATATTCTAGCGACACCACTTAGAGTAACAGATATACTCCTTTCTAGACCCTTCCATTTGTTAATAAATTGCTACTGAACAGTGCTAGGGAGGGGATTTTTGATCTCCAGATCTTCACGAATCGATCTACACTTCCTGATCCTCACCTGCTTCTACTTCTTGATTCTTCCCATATTTCCTTTCTTTGTATTTTTCCTTGTGTCAACAACATCGATTAGGTTGGCTGATAAATCTTGTTGAGAGTTGGTCAAGCTAGTCGATTTAAATATTGTAAACCAACCAATTGATATAGCCGCATAAATCAGATTTGGCACAAGAAACAGCCTTGGATTGCTAACGTTTGGAGCAGAACAGTGGTTGGGCGGCTGCTGCTCAATTTCTCTTGGTTTCTCCTTTTAAACGACCTACCCAATCTGCAGCAGGTATACCTCTTATTTCATGAATTGATAATCTTTAATAAAATTTTATTCTAGTCATAAAGGTGATCCGTTGCTTGGAAATGGGAATATGTGTTGACTTAAATATAATATCGTTCAACCATGGGATGGGATTGTGAGAAAAAAATGTGAACCTGTACAATAGGATGAAAAAAAAAATTATAATATTCTATTTGCTGATCTTAAGATCTGTTTTCTTAACAATACCGAATAATTGAAAAAATTTTATGTGTTATTTCCTAATTGTTTTAATAATGCCCAGCCCTTTAACTGTTGAAGAGGGATTGATTATTATTCTGTTGTTTAAATTCCTTGTGTAGTATGAATTTGAATAAAAGAATTAGAGGTAACTAATGGGGCTGCTGGTGCAGCTGCTGTATGTGCAGTGGATTGGGGAATAGAAATTTAGCTATTTATTTAGACGTGGTCCAACCATTTATTTAAATATAGTTTAATTTGTAAATTGAACATGGTTCAAACATTAAATTAAAAATAGTGCATCTACTGGGTGAGAATTTGTGAAGAACTGCTCTGTTAGCAGTTCTGAACAGCAGCAGTAGGGGCTGATTCTTGATTTCAATAGAACCCCATAGAAGAAAAATATTCACAAGTGAAAATAATATAAAGTAATGGTTTGATAAAATCCTTATAAACCATTATAAATTGCAATTGATCATTCTTGTGAATTATATGTATACGATAGGCATAAAAATCATTACAGGACTTTGATTAGGAAAATGCCCAAACCAGCTGTTCTACTGTGGCAGGAACTGCTTCTGTCCTGCACCATTTTCCCTACTATTGTGTTGACAGGTTCACCAACTAATGATCAACAATTAGGCTATTTGATTATCAGTTTTCCCCAAACACAACTGCCCTGAACTGGTTACCTCCAAACAGTAACAGACTGCTGTTCCAAGACTGCTGCTCCAAGCTATCCTGAACTGACTACCTCAGCAATATTTAACTGCTATTAGCTTTTAAATTTCTTTTGGTTGGAGGTCTACGGTTTTTTAGCTACCTCAACAACAAGTGGTGGACTATTTTATACGGGTACCAAAGTCCAATTAGAACTCAAATTCTGTTACACATTACTGCAACTTAGGAAACCCTTGAAGTACAAAATGATCGACTTTGTTCGGTATTTCGGATTTAATGGTGGAGTTGGTTTGAGTAAAAAGAAATACCAATCATAAAGGGACATAAAATTTGATAAATAGCATAATTTCATAGAGTGACACATTGAGATAAAATTTGTGAATTTTAGGAACTCTGAAGGGGAAGGAGAAAACGACTTGACTATACCGACACAGTAGGAGGACTGAGTTATTCACTGATTGATTTGGACTGCGTAGTGGAGACAGCTTACTAGGGTTGTGACCAATCCTATCAGGTATGATACTTTGCTAAGTAAGGAATAGGAGTAAGTTTAGGAATGATTTGCATGTTGATTGATTTGTACATGTGTTGATTTGATAATTAGGAAATCACGTAGGATATACTTGCTTGAAAAATCTAGAATTGATAACTTATGCACTCTAATATGTGCTTTGAATTATTTGATTATTTGTCGTTATAGTGAAGATGGATCTTACCTCTGAGTTTGAATTATTATGTTTTGGCTTATATTCATGTTGATATATCATGTGTTTTGAAAGGTGCGATAGTTTGATGTATTGGTGCATTATGGAGTTATGTATTCTTTGTGACTTAATGAGATTGTGAATGTGTGAATAGAGCATGTGTTTAGTTTAATTGCTCATGGCATATAGGCTTGTGGAAAAAGTTTTGAGATTTGGATGATATTGTTGATTTAAATATGCTGCATTATTTAAAGCATACTGCACGGGTTGGCAAGAAATGTTCTGTTGAGATTGTGGCATTGCATGGTGGAACCATGGCATTTGGCATAATGTAATTCATTAATGACATAGTGTGGGTTGAGCACGAGGTGCTGTGCATTATGAGGGTGTAGATCTTGTGGTGAAAAACCCAAAATTGGCCATTGCATTGGTGTCTACGACCCAACGGGAGCGATCCGTGAACAGGTGTTGGTTACTCGGGTACCCATCGGGAGCGATCCGTAAACCGAGACATGACATGCATGGTGTTGACATGACATGCATAGAGTGGACATGGATGTGGCATAGAGTTGTGTGAGTGTTTCATATGCATTGTCATGTGGCATAGAGTTGTGTGGGTGGTTCATGTGCATTATCATTACATTGCATGGACAATTGGATGGCATATGGATTCATTACCATTATATGGTATGCATGATTTGGAAAGCATGCGGATTATTGTCGTTATATTGGATAGATGATGTGAAAGGCATGTGGATTGTTATTATTGCCGTGCATAGATGATTTAGAAGGCATATAAAGACAAATGTACACTTGCACATGCCACGCCTTACATTTTGTTCCTTGCATTAGCATTGTATCATACCAGCAGTTGAGCTGACCCATTCGTGGGCAACATTTTTTAGATGACACTCCAGGCACCTGAGACTTGAGGAAGTCTCACAGAGCGGAGGAGACCTGAACTTAGAAGGATATTTGGCCCGTGAGGCATGTATTATGATGTACGGGCTTAAGCCCAAAGACATGTATATATATATATATATATATTGACCGAAGTGAACGTATGTACGTGTGTATCTATTTAATTGTCTTCGGTTGTATAATTAGGCGATGTTTATTTTAATTTGATGAGATTGTGGCCATCGAGTGAGGATGGGATGTACTGTTGTTTATATATGTGAATTGTTGCAAAATATTAGGTGAGAAAAGGCTTAGAAAATAAAGGAGGTTCTGCCGAAATTTTATAAAACAGGAATGTATGTAGGCTTGTATCTAAATCAGTTGAATTGTTATTTATTTATTTATTCTTCTATTTATTTTATTCTTTTATTTTGCTTTAGTCGCGTCCCCGGGTTTGGTTGGAAATTCGGGGCGTGACATTTGGTCCGTCAAAACCCCAAAATAGGCCTTTTAGGAGCTGAAACTTGCATAAGTTTCAAATCGAGCATTCAAACTGAGTGTCGTAAGTTCGTGGAAGCCTATTTTATCATTTGTGAGGTTTGTGATGGGGTTTCGATGTAGTTAGGCCGATATTCGGCATTTTGGTCTGTCAAAACCCCAAAATGGGCCTTTTCAGAGCTGAAAGTTGTATAAGTTTCAAACTGGGCATCTGAACCGAGTGCCGTAAGTTTGTGGAAGTTTATTTCATCATTTGTGAGGTGTGTGAAGGGTTTTCAGTGTAGTTAGGCCGATATCCGGCATTTTGGTCTATTAAAATCCCAAAATGGGCCTTTTTGGAACTGAAACTTGCATAAGTTTCAAACTGGGCATCCGAACCGAGTGCCATAAGTTCGTGCAAGTTTATTTTATCATTTTTGAGGTGTGTGATGGGGTTTCTATGTGGTGAGGCCGATATCCGGCATTTTGGTCTGTCAAAACCCCAAAATAGGCCTTTTTGGAGCTGAAACTTGCATAAGTTTCAAACCGGGCATCCGAACAAGTGCCGTAAGTTCGTGCAAGTCTATTTTATCATTTGGGAGCTGTGTGATGGGGTTTTGGGGTCGATAGGCCGATATCTGGAGTTTTGGTCCGTTAAAACCCCAAAATAGGCCTTTTTGGAGCTGAAACTTGCATAAGTTTCAAACTAGGCATTCGAACCGAGTGCCGCAAGTTTCATTGAAGGGGTGCTATGATTTAAAAACATTTTTCAAATCAGTACACATGAATGTCATTTCAAAATATAGTCATGAAGATCATAGTTCTTGAATATTTCACAAAGTACAGAAAGACATTTGAACATATATTAAATTTCATAAAATAGACATTTGAATAGGATATAAAACACTTAGGCATTTTCAAGTAGAAGGTACAACACTTAAGCATTTTTCAATAGGAGGTAAACATCACTAATTCAAAACGCAAGATTACTCACCAAAACAAATTTAGCATTTGTCAAATAAAAGATAAAATACCGCTGATTCAAGATATCAGATTACTCATAAAATAGGTTATGCATTTTGAACAACCATAGAAGATAAAATACCATTGATTCAGGATACAAGATTACTCACCTTAAACTTTTAGTCTACTATGTTAATCTCTTTTCCTTGTCTTTAGTTCCTAGATCATAAGTGAAATATACGTAACATCGTATTAGAACACAACTGAGGCATTACTATCGGCCACTTATTATTTTTGTAACTAAATCTTCCTTAACAAATTTTCTTCGTTGGTTTGGTAGCCTTAGACTTTAAGTTAGGTCCTGCCTTCATTTTCTAAATTCATTTTATAGCTAAATTAATGCTCAAGACGTAATGGGTATTACCTCTTTTGTGGTTTCATATTTTTTAGAATTTATTTGGGCTTAACGGACCTCACCATTGAGTCTAGAACATCCAAAATAGTCAAGATAGACTACCTTTTATATTTAGTTGGCTCCGGGTATCATTAGGGGTAAAATGATAATTTTACATTTTACGTGGCTTAATTTTTCAGGATCCAATTTCACAAATCGAACTCTACTGTTGAGTTTGGAATGTCCAAAAATATTGGGTTACACTACCTTTTTTATTTTATTTGGGCATCGAAAACATTTTACCAAATTAATTATTCTTTTTTTTCATATTATATATATATATATATATATATATATCCAATCCATAATGTTCACATGTTTGAAGTTGGCACAGTGGCCACATTCTTGGGGTTAGATCTCTCACACGCGCAGGTCTAGGGATCAAAATTGGGGAGCTGCAGCTCCCTTTTTATTTTCTAATTTTCTGATTACCAAACAACGGATAAGGAGCTAAACAAGGATAAGATATCCCAGGTTTGAACAAGGGTATTGAATCAAGGCTTATCGCTATTGCCAAATATTCCTCTTTTTATTTTAAATTAAAACCAAAATGACACAATTTTGAATTAACCCTATCTATGCCTAGGTGGGTTCTGATCCGAACCCGAAACCAACCCATATACTGTTCATCTTCCCCACTTCTCCAGCGAGGGTTCTGGTGGCCTTCTTTGGTGTCGGCGACCGTCGCCGGTTGAATTTCGATGCAAACTCAACGTGGTTCGATTCTATTTTGCATGAAGATTACATATCCATCATCAAAATTTAGTTTCATCCCACTATCGCTGTTGAAATACGGAAGCTCAGTGGGTCTTCAACAAGACCCGCTTTTCTGACAAGCTTATATTTTTCCTATTTCGAAGGGTTTTATCCATTGTTTTGGTTCCAAATTTTTGCCATAAATTCCTAGAAGTGTGGGGAACACTTTCCCGATCCTAAAAGCATGTAAATTTATCAAAATGCCCACTAACCTGAATTATCTAACCCTACCTGCAACTCACTGTTTCTCTATGGTCCCTTCACCATTTTTTCAGCTTTAAGTTTCAGCACACTCCACTTTTTATACTCTTTTGAGCCATGCACTTAGTTGTAAGTTTTCTTTAAGCTAAACCCAAAACTCAGTTTCTAGTATTTCAGGTTTTTGAGTTCTAAGGTTCCATCCAAGTTTAACAAGGCCATTTTCTTTCAATTTTCTTTCTTTTTCAATATAACATGCATGCATGCCATTAAAATTCACTATTGAATGGTTTTAAAAGAGAAAATCGAGGAGAGAGAAAAACTTCCTTTTACCTCCAATGGTAGCCCCTCTCCCTCCTTCTTGCTTGATTTGAGTCTTCTAGGCTTCTTAAGGCTTGAATAATGCTTGCATGCAAGCTGTTTTCCTCTTCTCCCTCTCTTCTTCTTCTTCTTCTTGTTCTCTTACTCTCTAACCATACATATATATGCACACACACACACACACACACACACACACACACACTTCTAATATGCACAACACACACACACACACACACATATACACACACCCACACACACACACACACATATATATATATATATATATATATATACAAATATTCAGATAATGTGTTGCATGAATTTTGATTGGTTGTGGGGGGTGGTGGAATGAGATTTAGTATGGTATGTATATATATATATATATATATATATATATATATATATCTTATAAGATATATAGCACAAAAGTACTTGTAGCTCAGCTAGTTTATTTTTTAGGTATAAAATTCTTCATAATTTTTGGTCTTGGGTTCAAGACCTTGGGCTAGCAATTTTTGGCCTATTTCCAATCCTTTTCTTCTTATGCCTTGTTTAGCATTTTGCATATTTTATCCCATTCTTCCTTTTTGCTTTATTTTTATTTTTTCTTCTCATGTACTTATATTCTTATTCACTTGCTTCACGCATCGATTTCATAAATCGAAGTCTTGCAATTTTATTTATTTTCTTCATGTGTCGACTTCGTTGATCAAGGTCCAATTATTTCGTAGCTATTATTTTTCTTGGTCTAATTTTCTTAATTACCATTTTGCTTCTTAAAATCTCTAATATTTAAATTAGTGACTGAATTTTCAATAATCGGGTCGGGGTGTTATATGTGGGGAACACTTTCCCGATCCTAAAAACCACAAATCAAGCTTATTTTAGGTTTTTCAATTTTTTTCTTCTTCACTATAACTTACTGTTTGTCATTGGTTCCTCAACCATTTTAGATGATTTAACTTGCAAAATGTTTCCCTTTTTATGCTCTTTCAGGCCATGCATTTATTTTAAAGCTTAAACCAAGCTAGTTGAAACTTTGAATTTTTCCCAATTTCGGGTTCTAGGGTTCTTAGGGTTTTTTAAGCCAATTTTGTGCCCTTTCCTTTTATTTTTCATCCTCTTTCATTTTCATGTGCATGCATGTTATTAAAACACTAAAACAGTAGCTGAAAGTAGAAGGATTGCAGAGAAGAATTACTTTCCTCTTTTGATTCTCTCTGTTTTTCTTCTTCTCTTCTCTAGGTTTGGTTTTCCAAACTTGGTTGGTGATCTCCCTCAAGTTGGGATAGCCATCATGCAATTTTTTTCCTCTTCTTCTTCTTCTTCTTCCTTCCCTTTCTACTCATCTCTCTCTCTAGTCGCACACACCCATTTCTGTTTTTCCTTTCATACGTATGGCATACAATTATATATATGCATATACATATATATATATATATATATTTAGATGATGTGTTGCATAAAATGTGATTGGGTGTGGGGATGGTGGAATGGAGTTTTATATTGTGTGTGTGTGTGTATATATATATATATATATATATATATCTTATGAGATATATAGCACAAAAATATTGTAGCTTAGTTGATTTATTTTTTGGTCTTGGGTTCAAGACCTTGGGCCAACATTTTTTGGCCTATTTCCCATTTTTTTCCTTTTTATGCCTTGTTTGGCATTTTGCATGTTTTATCCCCTTTTTCCTTTATTGCATTCTTTTTATTTTTCTTCTCATGTACTTGTATTTTTATTTACTTCCTTCATGTGTCGATTTCATAAATCGAAATATGTTTGTAATTTTTATTGTCTTGATTTAATTTCCTATAATTGTCATTTTTGTTTCTTAAAGTCTCTAATATTTAATTAGCGACTAAATTTTTGATAATCGGATCGGGGTGTTATATGTTTGTAGTGGTTTGAGCTTTTGAATGTTGCGTTCTAGTGAATTCAACTTTGAAATTTGCTAATGCTTGAGCTTTGATAGCAGTTCGTAAAATGTAAGATATGTCTAATTCTTCTAGTTCTACTGACCATTTAACTAGTCGTCCCGACACTTCAGGTTTGTGTAGAACTGACTTTAAAGGATAGGATGTGGGGATCACTATAGGATGAGCTTGAAATTATGGTCTCAACTTCCGAGCAAAAATCACCAAAGCTAAAGACAGTTTTTCAATAGTAAAATACCTTGTCTCGGTGTCCAAAAGTGCTTTATTGACATAGAAGATATACCCTTGAATTCCTTTGTCCTCCCTAATTAATGCAAAGCTGACCGCGCTTTCTGATACGGCTAAATACATGAGTAGTTTTCCTCTAACACTAGTTTTGAAAGGAGGTTTGGGGAAGCTAAATACTATTTGAGTTTTTAGAAGGCCTCTTCACATTTAGAGGTCCACTTTAGGGCCTTACCCCCCTTCAAAGCTTTAAAGAACAGGAGGTACCAATCTATTGATTTAGAGATGAACCTATTTAGTGCAGCTATCCTTCCATTTAGTCCCTGAATATCTTTCTTAGTTCTGAGGGACTCAAGTTCAATTAGAGCCTTGATCTGGGTAGGGTCTGCCTCAATTCCTCTTTGGGAAACCAGAAAACCCAAGAATTTTTCCTCTATAATCTCAAGGGTACATTTTGATGGGTTAAGTTTCATTCGGTGCTTCTTCAGGATGTCGAATGTCTGGGACAGGTGCTGGATGTGGTTAGCCTTTTAGACACTTTTGATGAACATATTATTGATGTAGACTTCCATCGCATCCTCAATCTAGAGGCCAAAAATTCTATTCACAAGCCTCTGATACGTGGCTCCAGTGTTTTTCAGACTAAACGACATCACTCTATAACAATTTAGACCTTGTTCTGATATGTAGGTTATTTTTTCTTGGTTTAGAGGGTACATTTGGATTTGATTATAGCTAGAGTAAGCATCCATAAAGGTCATTAGTTCGTGACCTGCTGTAGCATTAACTAGTTTATCAATTCTTGGAAGAGGAAAGTTGTCTTTAGGAAAGATTTATTGAGATCGATATAGCCAACGTAGACTCTCCATTTGCCATTCTTCTTCTTTGTAAGAACTACATTGGAAAGCCATTTTGGGTAGAACACTTTTCTTATCATTCCAGCATTAAGCAACCTTTGGACCTCTTCATTGATGATCTTATGATGTTCTAGGGCAAACGTCCTCCTCTCTTTCCTCACTAGAGGATGGTCTAGATCCGTCATCAGCTTGTGTGAGATGAAATCATGATCTATCCCCTTCATATCTCTGGTCTCCCAAGCATATACCGAGAGGTTGGCTTTTAAGAATTTAATAATCTGCTCTTGCTCGGAAGAAGAGAGAGTTGAGCCAATGTGCAAGTACTTTCCCTCATCTTAATAAAATTATAATCTGACCCACCAGAATAAAATATTAATAAAATATTAATTAAATTAATTAATTAATTAGTTAATTTAATTATTTAAATACTCTAAAATAACCCGAAGTCCAAATGGGACAAGTCATTAGTGTATTTTGACTCTCTCGACCATTCTAAGGCCAATGGTGAGGTCCGTTTTATGAGACGGGGTCCCGAAGAATAAAAGACCCGTAGTAACCTTTAAAATTATCAAAATACCCCTGAATTGAAACACAGTCAAACGAACTCCGAATTAAGTAAAAAAATAGTGCAACTTTATTATCTCGAGCATTCCGGACTCAACCGTGGAGTCTGATTTGTGAAAGAGGTCACAAAATGTAAGGACCCTTGAAAAGCGCAAAATGACTGTTTTGCCCTTTTGAACCCAGATGTCTGAATTGAGTTTTACAAAAACCTAAACTTATTTTCTTCGACGTCCCAGACTCAATAGTAGAGTTTACTTTAACAGAATAGCAACTTATAAAATAAAGACATAAAATTTGTTGAATAGCATCATTTAGGAACAAATGAACTGAGTCACTTGTTATGATTTTAGGGACACGAAAAGACAAGGAGAAAGTGATCTGACCTTCGATATTCTCACAGTGATCCTACTATACTACGAGTACACTTTCCCGGGTTGAGGTCGATTGCCAGGGACGATATATTGTGCTAAGTAAGAAATAGAATTGAGTTTAGGAATACTTGTTCTGCTGACTTGATGCTTCATATGTTTGCTTGATTGTTCACATGCTTATGTGCTTCATGCTATCTTGCTGTAAGTTGGGTGATAATGTGAATAATGATTATGTGTATATCGCATGTGTTAGTATAGTGTGTGTGGATTATATTCTTTGAGAACTGTTGAGACTATGAATTATGTGATTGAAAGCATGTTTCATGTATGAATGAGATGCATCATTGAGATTACATTGTGGCATGAATGAATCAGAGCATATTGGCATAGTGTGGTTCTTTGTGCATGGCGTGAGTTGAGCACGTGGTGCTGTGCATTATGAGGGTGCAGATCCTGTGGTGAAAAACCCAAAATCGGCCATTAGGTACTCGCATGCCTGACGGGTTCCGGACCGTGAAGCGAGACATACGTGGCGGTACTCATGCCAGCGGGGAAGAACCGTATCATGAGACATGGGTGGCATAGAGTTGCATGGGTGTGTCACGCATACTGATTCATATATTGCATACTGTTCATATACTGCCATAATGATATTGAATGCCATATAGAAATAACTGTATATTTTCACATGCCACACCCTTAATTTTGTTTCTTGCATTAGCATTATATTGTACCAGCAGTTGAGCTGACCCATTCGTGGAACAAACATTTCAGATGATGCTCCAGCTATACGAGATGTAGAGATGATTTGATTGTGGATTTTGTTTGGCCCGAGGGGCGCATGTAATGTTGTATAAGGGCATAAGTCCGAGACTATTTCTTATTTTGTATGTCGCGAACAAATGGACCAGAACCTATGTAATGTATCAGAACAGTGTATGGAATGTATGTGATTGTCTTTAATTGTCTTTATTTCTTTATTATTTTAATTTCTTTTTGTCTCGTTACTCGCGCCTCGGGTTCATTAGAATTCGGGGCGTGACAGTACCCATTAGGCTGGTTACAAAAGTTTGACACATGAAGGTATCGGTGGCTTCGATTGTGTGCTGATAGTGAGATAGGTGGTCTCCAGGGTCCTCAGACCGTCGTAGAGAGTGAATTTTGGAACAACAAATTTCTTGGGTCATTCCTCTGTTATTATGATAGAGGTGAACGGCGTAGAGAACCTACCGAACAGTTTACTTAGCTCGTCTTATTCCAGAGGGACATAGAACCCCTTGGTTTAGATTATCTGATTTTGAGTCTACTATCTCTTCTACCTTCCAAGGGGATTTAAGTAGGTTTTGTTGTAAAATCTGTACTCGTTGATCTTGTCCCGTGTTTCCAAGATTTGCGAAACTGGGACCTAGGGAGGCTGAAGTCTTTATAGCGCTGAATTGGCTCCAGAGACCGTTGGGATTGACATTCTTGTTCTACTCTAATAATGGACGGCATGATGGAATCTTGGCATTCCTCTCCCCATAACTATTGATGATTGGGGATCGGTCCCTATATGGACGATACCATGGAAGTGTACTGGCTACACATCAAGCAATTCCTCACTGTGGAGTCCTCTACTTGTGGTGGTGGTAGGAGGCTGAGGTCTTTTGGGAACAACGTTAGTTAGAGGATGAGGATTGTTCCGTTGGTTATGAGCTAGTGAAACTAGAGCTTGTGACATAGTTATAAGTTGTTCCTTCATTTAATCAGAATGTCATTGAATCTAATCAAGTTGTTGTTGCAAACGGACAGGTGTTTGGCCCCTTCCCCTTTTAGCAAGAAGCTGATTCTAAGGATTTTGGGAGTTCTTTCTAGAACGAAGGTTGGGAGCCATTGGTTTTTTTTAAGAAAAAGACAATAGGTTTTTGTTGATAAAAAAAATACTAAAAACGCTTGTCGTTCCTACAGACGACGCCAAACTGATATTACTCTCTTCTAGTCAAAAAGCTTCCCGTCCTTTGTTGGCTGTCAAGAAATTGAGATCAGAGGGTCATCGGAAAGGCTCCGGTGGTAGCCGCTCCCATTATAAAGTCAGTAACAAAATTAAAACAGTAATTCAAGAGAAGAATTGAACATAAATTGAAGGTGCACCTTATAGGTTTATTTATAGGTTGTAAATCTCCTAAATTGAGTAGGATTATGAGCCATAAAAGTAGAGATTCAAAGATATCCGAAAGCAGTAGTTGCCATATTAAATTATGTTTCTTTATTCTGAGGTCGATAGTTTATAAAAGGCAGTGAAAAACTCTGAACCACTTATCTTTGAGCCCTTTGTGCTTGGTTAATCTTGAGAAAATAATCTTCTTATGATCTATTCCTTGAAAAACTTATTATAGACACATGTCACATAATACTAATTGTAAAATTATGATATATCAAAACCCTTGATGTAGTTATGGCATTTCATTAAGTTATGAATGATATGATATATAATTTTTGAAATAGTAATTACAATTACTTATAGATATAATTGTTATGATACAAAGTTACTATTTCTTTAGTGATAGGGTTAGCCTAAATTATTTCATCAGCTGCATCTTATTGAAAATGACCAAAATAATAATATTGTTTATTCCATAAGAATGAAAATTATGTTAGATAATATATAACGAAAGGATACCATTTTCGCATTGTACATAGGAAGAGACATTTCACAATTCACACCCTTTTTCTCTTTCATTGGAGGAGGTTGGGTAATTTTGCAATTTCACGTGGGTGCCACAGTCTGCTATCTATTTTTTATTTTTGAATTTGTTTTTACCATGCCCAGACAAAGTAAAAGAACAAAAGAATATTCTTTGTTACAAGAAAAAATATAACGTCACAGTTTGCAGACACAAAATTACATATTATTCTTATAATTAATTTTTTATTATTATTTCATTCTTTTATTGATATTGTTGTTAATCAATCAGAATTATTTTTAATTTTTTTGTCTGAAAAAATTATTATATTATTTTAGAATGAGGAGTGGGCTGGTTTTAATCGAGCTAAATTTTTGGTTACTTTAAGCAATCCACGAGCTGTAAAATATGAAATGGAGGGAAGCTTTTTCATCACTATAGTGCAGAGCTGGCCTGGAAAGATCAAGGCGCTTTTGAGGATTGGGATCTGCATTTTTTCTGCAACTGTTCCTTTCACCTCATTTACTACTATTTTTAATATTAATTTGTTTGTATTAATTTTAATCTTTGGTCCTGCTCAGAAGAGTCAGAACTCTTCTTCCACTTCACGTTAGTCTTCAGTTTGAACTAATTTAGTCAACACCTGAAACCCTAATCTAGATTTGTATTTAAGAACGGAGTGTTCAATTCTAGTCAACTGCTGTCTACTACTTTCTTTGCGCAGGTAGTCCATGTTATTGAACTTTTTATATGGCTGCATTCCATTAAATGGTAATTTTGGGGAAGTTAAAATGATGGTATTACCTGTTTGGGTGTTTTGACAAACAAATACCCACATGTTACTTGGGGTTTTACAGCCACTGGTAGATACCTTTCCCTCATAATAGAGCTTTCCCCATGTTGAGTGTGTGTCTCGTGGAGAGCCTTTGAGAGTGTACAAAGAATCTGCCAACTCTCTCTCTTGGCTTTTCTTTGCTGCATTGAGTGAAATGGAGAGCCTTGAAATTGGTTCTTGAGTTTTTCTTTGTGGGAATCTAATTGTATTTAGTGGGTTCTCAAATGGGTTGTGTTAATTTCTTGATTTTGAGATCTGGGTTCTGAAGACTTATTATTATTGAGTATATTGAAGATTTTGTTTCTTGGTTGTACTTGTGGTGCTTCTATTTGGTCTTCAATAGAAGGGAAATGGCTCCAAGAGTAGATTTTTCTGAGTGGTGGGCGAAGGATATCCGGAAGGGAACGCCAGTGGTAGTGACAATGGAGAACCCCAATTATTCTGTTGTCGAAATTGATGGCCCCGATGCTGCATTCCAGCCAGTCGAAAAGAGCCGTGGTAAGAATGCCAAGCAAGTCACCTGGGTCTTGCTTCTCAAAGCTAACCTTGCTGTCGGTTGCGTTGCTTGGCTAGCTAACATTCTGTGGGCATTGCTTGGGGCTATTAAGAAGAGGTTGATCTATAGGCAAGGAGTAGTTATGGAGAGGGGGAAGCTGGGTAAGAGCAAGTTGCTATTCAAAATTATCAGAGCCTTCTTAGCCACATCCCTCGCAATTCTGGCTTTTGAGATAGTTGCTTATTTGAAAGGTTGGCATTATTTGAAGAGTTCAAATTTGTACATTCGACGTACATCTGATTTTCTGGGCTTGCTCCATATGGTTTATGTTGCTTGGTTGGAGTGTCGGGGGGATTACATTGCACCCACAATTCAATCTCTCTCTACATTTTGCGTGGTTCTGTTCTTAATTCAATCTGTAGATCGAATGATACTTTGCTTCGGCTGCGCATGGATCAAATACAAGAAGATTAAGCCAACCATTGATGAGGATCCATTCAAGTCAGATGATGTTGAGGGATCAAATTGCAGATACCCTATGGTTCTTGTTCAAATCCCAATGTGTAATGAGAGAGAGGTAACAAACTGAATTTTATCTATTCCTCATTTTCCATTCTTCATTTTATTTATTTGTTTATTTATTTTTTGGCTGTTTGTTTTGCCTGTGTGTGTAGCCAGTGGCCAACTCTGGATTTGGGAGGCATTAAGAATAATTTAAAATTTACTGCATGACTGGGAAAATATGGTGAAAGAGTTGGGAAGGTTCTAAAGCAATGCTTTGCGTGTGTATTGATAAGTCAGATGAGAAGCATATTGTTGTCATTTGATATGTTTAAAACAGTTTAGAAATCATCATAATATTTATTTAATTATTAGAAGCTGTTGTGATATATGATAATGGTTAGATTACTGTCATATATGGTCATCAGCTTGCCCTGTATGGCTTTGGAGTTACACTAGAAGGCAAGTAGCAAATTCTTATCATATTATGTGTTTCAGTTAGAGTACGCCAGTAAAAGTTGGGTATAGATTCGGTCTGGACTGGAGAGACTTTGGAGAAATTTTTTCAGTGTGTTCAGATTGTTATTTCTCCATCTTGTAGTTAGAAGTCCCCATTATAGATAAAGCTCAAGAATAATAAAAATTGCTGCAAATTTCCAGATGCAGTCATCTTAATTTCCATATGGTCCTCTTTTTTAATATGGTTTTTGGTATAACATATATACAGGTGTATGAGCTCTCTCTCTCTGCAGCCTGCCAACTTGATTGGCCAAAAGACCGTTTATTGATTCAAGTACTTGATGATTCCGATGACCAGAGTATCCAGTGGTTGATTAAGGCAGAAGTCTCTAAGTGGAGTCAACATGGTGTCAACATAATCTATCGGCATCGCTTGGTCAGAACTGGTTACAAAGCTGGGAATCTCAAGTCTGCTATGAGCTGTGATTATGTAAAGGACTATGAATTTGTTGCAATTTTTGACGCAGATTTCCAGCCAAGCCCAGATTTTCTTAAGCTGACAGTTCCACATTTTAAGGTTGATTTATGCACTGACTAATCATTATTGGAAAGTCCAGAGATAAGTGATATTGGCAATTCACTTTGTTGTTCAATTCCACTGCTTTGCTGCAGGACAATCCAGAGTTGGGGTTGGTTCAAGCTAGATGGGCTTTTGTGAACAAGGATGAGAACTTGTTGACTCGTCTCCAAAACATTAATCTGTGTTACCATTTTGAGGTGGAACAGCAGGTTAATGGAGTATTCTTAAATTTCTTTGGCTTTAATGGAACTGCTGGTGTTTGGAGAATCAAAGCCCTTGAGGAGTCCGGAGGTTGGCTTGAGAGGACGACTGTAGAAGATATGGACATTGCTGTTCGTGCCCATCTCAATGGTTGGAAATTCATATTTCTTAATGATGTCAAGGTACATTCAATTTTTATTTATTCAATTTCCTAGTCAAACTATATTAATAATATTCAATATGCTTCAGTGAGCTTACCAACTCTGGCATGTTAAGGATCCAGAACTAATTTTCTTCTAAATGCAATTCCTAACACATGGATAAATTGGGATAACTCGGTGATTAATTTAAGGATCACCGAAGCATCCTGGAAATTATAAACTTATTCTGAATTATTTAGATTTATTAAGAAAATTATCTAGATATTTTTGGGAATAATAATAAAATTTGAGGGCTACTTTGCAAACAATTGGACTCCAAATGTAAAATTTATTATGCATTCTTGATGAAAAAGTCATGTCTTACCTATCAAAAAAACAAAGGTCATGAACAAAATGAGACTTTTTTTTTTTTTTTTTTTTTTTCTGTATCCATTAAAATTTGGGAAACTTTCATAGTACCCGCTATGTATGGGAATAATTTTCAGGTCCTATGTGAAGTTCCAGAGTCTTATGAAGCTTTCAGGAAACAGCAGCATCGGTGGCATTCTGGGCCTATGCTACTTTTCCGATTGTGCCTTCCAGATATCATTTCTTCTAAGGTACATTTGGTGCTTACCTTCCATCTTCTCGAAAATCTTTTGTTATAAACTATTTCTAATCGTCCTTTTTAATGCCTGAATTTACTGCAGATATCAACATGGAAGAAAGCAAACTTAATACTATTATTCTTTTTATTGAGGAAACTCATCCTTCCCTTCTATTCTTTCACATTGTTTTGCATAATTCTTCCTTTAACCATGTTTGTCCCAGAGGCAGAGATTCCCATGTGGGTCATTTGTTACATACCCGTTTTTATGTCATTTCTCAGCATTCTCCCTGCCCTGAAGTCCTTCCCTTTCATTGCTCCCTACCTCCTATTTGAAAACACCATGTCTGTGACCAAATTCAATGCCATGGTATCTGGATTGTTCCAGTTGGGTAGTTCATATGAGTGGGTTGTCACCAAAAAGGCTGGCAGGTCTTCAGAATCTGAATCTGACTTATTGACTGCTGCTGATGTTGAGGAGAAGGGAATGAACCAAGGACAAATTTCAAGAAGAGCTTCTGAGAGCGAATTCTTGGAGCTGAACCAACTGAAGGAACAGAAACAATCAGCTCCAAAACCTGTTAAAAAGATCAACAAGATATATAGAAAAGAGCTTGCTCTTGCATTTCTCCTACTCACAGCTTCATTCAGAAGCCTCTTATCAGCCCATGGAGTCCACTTTTACTTTTTGCTCTTCCAAGGGGTGACCTTCCTCCTTGTAGGTCTTGATCTGATTGGAGAGCAAGCCAGCTAATTGTGCAAGATAGCAGGACACAGAAATAGAGATGAAATATGCGCATCTGTTCAAGTTTAGCTCATGTGCTTTGTTGGGGCAAAATTTGTGCTAGAAATTCGACTGAGGAAGTTCAACACTCACTCACCAGGTGAATGGATCTTTATGTTATATTTGGAAGTACCATATTAGGAGTCTCTATATTTCAATCACTCCGCATACCATAGTAGCAGTTTTTTCTTTAAGTAGGATAGCCGTCATATATCATAGTCTTCTACAGTTCCTCAATTGTTGTTACTTCATTGTCATAGTACTATAGATGGGAGGAAAGTCTTCTTTTTATTTCTTTCAATTTATTATACTTTTTTTGGTGTGATATTAAATCCATATTGTATTTGAAGAATGCAAATGTTTTGAGTGATATCTAAGGAGTAAACTTGCTTTCTGGTTCTCAGATTCCAAAATAATAGTCAGGGAGACATTTATTTATCTATACAGTTGCACTTTGCTTTGTTGTAATCTAATGTAACTCTCTCTCTCTCTCTCTCTCTCTCTTCCCACCTTTTTGTTCTTTTTTCTTTCTTCTGCAACGCGTGTTTCGTGATTGGGGGATTGAATATGGAAGGGAAAAAAAAGTGTCGGCAGGTCAAACGTGTGGGAGCAAGATGAATCAAAGGAGTTTGAAGTAGCTGAGGTTTTTGGTTCATAGACTCATATCTCTCTCTTCCACACTTTGGAAAAGATTACAAGATTGTGAGGGGCCACAAATATTTGAATTTGCTGATTCTGGTTTTTAGTGGGTGTGGCCAATGCTGGTATGTATTATTAGTACAAATCTACCCCTTTTCTTGATCGATTCTGTATGGTCCACTCCATTTATTAATTTTCTTTTCTTTTTTGTCAATGTAAGGCAACAATAAATTTTTTTGATTTGACATGCCACCCACTGAATCCTTGGGCATCTCACGTTTAATTATTTAGGATGGATACTTGTCAAACTACATTGCAACCGGTTTTGTGAATATATCCTTGATTACTATGAATCTGTTGAGTCAATTAATCAGAGAAGTGCACTGAACCATTCTCTAGCCCTCTCTTTAGAGACACTTGGGTTGGACTAAGAATTCTTGTGTTAATTACTACTGATTTCAGTGTTAAAGAATTCTTGTGCAAGAGTCTTAAGAATTTTTTGGAACTATTCAGAGCATGAAGTTCAGTTAACAAAGTCTGTCTGGCACTGTACTTTTAGCAAACTCAGAGGTTTCTTATATCAAGACTATAGTCAAACCAAATGTGGAATTTATTTTGATTTGTCATGGATTTTTTTTTCTAGAAAAGAAAATGAAAAAGATCTCATCAATTTGACTGAAAGTCTTTCATCTCAAATTCTCTCAGGCAGGGACGACTACCGAGTAAATCAGTGGTGTTAGGATTGAGAGTCTATGAATGTGTTTGCATATCTCATTAGATAAAATTTGAGTTATAATTAGAGTTGTAATTGAGTCAAATTCGTAAATATCTATTCTTATTAAGCCTTGTGATTGAAGGGGGTACATGCATTATTGAAGATCAAGAGAGGCCGATTGCATAGGTTTGAAAAGGTAATCCGGCTCAGAAACCTTGACTTGGTTAGTTGCATACACACATGTTCTTAAAATATGTTTTGAAATTCATTAAGAGTGTATGTATAACAACAAACTTCACTAGGTTGATAAAGGCTTTTAACTTATAAAATATTTTTAGTTCAAAAATATCAATGACAGTCAAGCTTGCTTGTTTGAACGTGCTCAAGGTTGTTGGAGCAAGGTCTACTAACCTCGTTTGATATCATAGGGGAAGTTCATTGGAACCAATGTCATATGTATATGCCTTATTTTGCAGACACAGTAAACGTTGTTCGAAACTCACTCGATGCTTCTTCAAACACGATCACAGAGGCTTGTTTATTTTGAAAACCAGTAAGGCTCGTTGGATACATGGTGACAACCTGGTTCGAACAAGTTGTTTTAAAAGGCCTATTATCTCATTACATCATGATATTTTCTCTTTTAAGCTCTATATGATCTCATTATATCGTTTTTCTCAACTACATTAAATCTATGGCTAGAAATTCCAACTTAATTAGTTGTTTTATGACGATTGCACAAAGAAAAAATTCAAAAGAAAAATCAAAAGAGCGTGCAAAAGTAAAGGGTCACCTATGGAATGGTATGAAGTTATCAAAGGGGAGTACCTTTAAAAAGAGCTGCCATCTCAAGAGTTTGAAAGCTGCCTTGACAAATTAAAAAATTCAAAATCATAAAAATTCAAGGATGGTATAAATTGAGAGGGAGTTCTTGGTTGGAAGGGTTAAATCAACACCCAGGTAGTTCACTATGGTTGTTTGTAAATCCTTTATTAATGGCACTAATTACCTAGTAATTAGGTCAGGGGTACTATAATTTGTGGCAATCTATCGTAACCAAAACCGACATTTTCACCTAAGCCACTGTCATCATCTTCTTCTTCATTCCCACTCACCACTCATACTTGACGGTATTTTCGAGAAACTCCCAACATGTATACGTCTTGTCCATCCCGTACTGGAGTAGGTGTTCTCTGACTTCATCTATGTACATATAATCCTTATTATTACACTTCCTACACGAACATCTTATCCTATGGGTCCCATCCACGGATGCAAAGCAAACTCAATGAAATCTTTAATCTCTCTCACATGCCCGGGCAAATGCTTGCCCCTTAGGTTTATCCAACTTTTATCCATTTTCATCTACCTAACACAAGTCAGACATGATGCTCATTATGTACAATTTTATTAATGTGTGAGTTACTGGTGGATGAAACATGAATCCTAACACTTTCATCTTATCACTAAAGGGTAAGGTGGGGTCTTATTCCATTCTAGAATGCACAATTTACAATAAAATTAGCAGCAACTCAAATACTTTCTTCTATTTTTTAAGAAAATTTTGGCATCATCTGTCTACGATTCTCCAAATACATGAGATACACGTTACCACGCTTAAATATGTACCCAGAAAACACTAGGAAACCATGTCGAAATTCTTTTTGAGCGGAATCAAGCATATGCTATTATCTACAATGCAAATTTATGCATTCCCAAATTGTCCAATTCTAGACAATTCAAGAATTAACTTTCATACACGCAAAAATAATCACAAATTAATTAAGAAAAATCATTGATGAGTGTTAAAAATAACTCTCGAACAGAGTTAGGGTTACATGAATGCAATTACTTGGGATTATATAACTAGTTCTAATATTTTAATAATTAGCTCCAATTTATATAATTAGTTTGGCACAAAATTTGGCATATATAATTGTTACACAAAATAACTACTCTCAAATTCAAACCACTATTCTCACACTTGTTAGTATGAGCTTGAATCATTACACTAAGAAATACCCTTTTATGGATTGAAGGAATAATTAATAAATAAAAAGTATTAACCTAATAAAAAGAAATTAAATAATAAAAAAACTAATATATATATATATATATATAATGTTAACCTAATCTTGCTAGGTTAAGAAAATCCTAGATAACTCAAAATACAAAAAAATAATTATTTTTGAACTCATTAATCACTCTTAAATCTATTAGAAATATGTAAATAAATAATTAAATAAAATTAACTTAAAACATGTTTACTAACTTTTCCTCCTTTTTTATTGGGTTTACTAATTTTAATTTGTTTAGGATTCATCAAGTTACTTGTAATACTTTTTGGTTTCTGGTGTTGCTCTTTTCTGGTTGGAAGACTTCTCGTTCTTTACTGCCTATCAATAACTTGAGATCAGAAGGTCACCGGGAAGACTCCTGTGATAGTCGCTCAAATAATTAAGTCAGTAGAGAAATCAAAATCGTAACTCAAAAGATGAATTGAATATCAATTGAAAGCATACCTTATAGCCTTATTTATAGGTTGTAGATTTCCTAAGTTGAGTAGGATTAGGAATCATAAAATTAAGGACTCGAAGATATCCGAAGATAGTAGTTTCCATGTAAAACTTTGTTTCCTTATTCTAAGGTCAGTAGCCTATGAAAGGTGGTGATAAGCTCTGAACCATTTACCTCTGAGCCCTTTGTGCTTGGTTGACCTTAATGAAATAAACTTCTCGTGATCTGTACCCTGAAGAGCTCATTATAGACACGTGTCACACCTTAAATATGGTAGTCAAATTATGGCATATCAATTTCCTAATATTATATTCTTTCAATTTTTAAAACATGCACTTTAATCTTTTAAGTTCAACAAAATCAACAAATTTCTAACATCACTCAAATTAACACCACACTAAATTCATACATGAACAAAAATATATAGATATATATATATATATATATATACATATATTTAAATAATAGAAAACATATATACACATACTTTTAAACAATCCAACCCATAAATACACACTTTTAATAATATAAAATAAAATACACATTTAAATAATACAACAACACATATTTAAACAATATAAATCATATAGACACACATATTTATATATCTATATATACACACATTTTAAGAGATGATGCTTTATTCAATAGATTGAGAGATTAAGAGAGAGTCTCTAATCAAAGTTGCCTTTGTGGAGAGTCGCCTATCAAAATTGCAAGAAAAAGTGTTGTTTGTCACTAGTGAGAGATAGATTGAGAGAGAGAGAGAAAGAAGCACGGTTTGAAAATCTGACTGAAATCACAACTTGAATTTGGGGATTGTATTGACTTTTAGCGACGTGAGTCGCTAAAAGGTCATTTAATTTTAACGTTGTTGGTTAGTGTTACTTAAAAAAATTGAACATTACTGACGCATTGTTTGTGCTTAGGTCCTAGTGTGAAACTTACCTATTTACACTAGGACTCTGTTAGCAGGGGTCTTAATGGGAATGAGACTCTATCGAGAAGAGTACTACTTAGACTAGGACACTATCAAGAGGAGTCCTAATGGGAATATGACTTTCTCAAGAGGAGTCCCACTGGAAGTAGGTTTCTTGGTATAACTACCGAATTGCTACTACTTAATCAAGGGTCACAAAATGAGGTGTCTATAGAAAGCCCCTTGTTGACAAAACTTGCGAGCCGATGAACATTAATGCAAGAAAAAGAGATAGCCAGTTTGACCTTGATTGTGATATTTTGTTTGGCGCGGTCGGACTCATTCCTATATGAGATTCCTACATATCACCTTGGGTGGATCAAACCGTTCGTAGTTCATGACTAGTGGAAATGAGTGTTGTCTTTACCAGATTTCTCTAAAGAGACTCGTCTCGATAGGATTGTTGCGAGGTTACGCCTTCGAAAATGACTCATCAGAGCCTTACTTGGTAAGAAATATGATCTTAACAAGTCTTTCATGAGATTGTGTTATCATGAGATGGTCTTACGTCCTTATACATTTCACCTAAAAGGGAATTCCATTCTAGTAGGTTGATAAGAGAGAATGTGATAGATGGCTTACTCGAAAGGAATGCTATCATAACAGGATGATAAAATGTGATGCGGTGGATGGCTTACCCAAAAGGATTGCTATCCTAACAAAATGACAAAATGTGATGCACTGGACGGCTTACCCAAAAGGAACACTATCCTAACAAGATGATAAAATGTGATAAGATAGATGGCCTACCCGAAAGGAACGCTATCCTAACAAGTTGATAAGATGTGATGCGATGGACGGCTTACCAAAAAGAAACGCTATCCTAATAGGATTCTTCTAAAAGGAATGATAAAATTTTATAAGATTATATCCCTAATGAACGGATGGTCAAGATGAATTATGCCTTTAGATGATTCTACCGAGATGGATTACCGCCTTAGATGATTTTTTGCCGAGATGGATTACGTCTTCGGATGATTTTGCCAAGGTAGATTATGTCCTCAAACGGTTTGTTGAGATGGATTACGTCCTTTAACGATTTGCTGAGATGGATTTCATCATCAGATGTTTTTTGCTAGAAGGATTACGTACTCAAACGATTTTTTTGCCTAGATGGATTACGTCCTCAGACAGTTTTTTTCCTAGATGGATTACGTCTTCAGATGGTTTTTTAACTAAATGGATTATGTCCTTGGTAGACGATTTGGTGAGATGGATTACGTCATCAAACAATTTGCCGATGTGGATTACATTCTCACACACTTTTTTTCCTAGATGGATTACGTCATCAAATGTTTTTTGCCTAGATGGATTACGTCCTCAGACATTTTTTACCTAGATGGGTTACGTCCTCAGATGTTTTACCTAGAAGGGAACTTTATCCTAATAGGTTGATAAAATGCATCGTCAGATGACTTACCTAAAAGGGAACTCCATCCTAATAGGTTGATGAAATGTGTTTTTAGATGACTTACCTAAAAGGCAACTCCATCCTAATGGGTTGATGAAATGTGTCTTCAAACGACTTATGTAAAAGGAAACTCCATCCTAATAGGTTGATATAATTAGGTCCTCGGATGACTTGTGTGGAGAGTGAAAACTCCAATGGGGGATGTTTGATTATGACTTACTAGGGCGATAAATTAGGTTAACTCCAGTAGAATGATGTAATTTAGTGTGACTCTATGGGGAAGAGTTTGATCAAGTTTGAGACCATAAGCTCATGTTGCTCAACTTTTTCTTAGGATAGGAGAAAAAGAAGTGTACTCAACTTTGAAATGAGATACACTCAAAGCGATACATTCAATTAAAGATAGGGGTTGATGAAAATTCTTTCCTAAGATAGATGAGAGACAAGATATGCAAGAAGCAGCCTTGACCTAGACAGAGTGAGGTAGAACTCGACTAAGATAGGAGTATAGAAAGGTATGAAGAAATCATCTTGATGAAGAAGTCTTACCTCAACTAGAGGAATATGAGATTTACTCAACTTAGACAGGAGTAAAGAAAATGTACTCAACTTAAATAGGAGCGAGGGAAATGTATTCAACTTAGATAAGAGTAAAGAAATTTTCTCATTGAATGTGAGAAAATATTGTGAAACATGTTTTTGCTATTTTTGAAAAGGATTTTTCATTTAGAGAAAATTTTGACTTTTGGCTTAGACTCTACTAGCTCCTATCACTGGCAATCAAGTTGGTTGCTCAGGCCAAAAGAACCATTGCCTGGCTTTGAGTAGTAAGGTTGCCCATCTTTGAAAATGGTTTGGGAAAATATGCTTGAGTTGTGAATTCTGGGTATGATGCTTATGAGACTTGATCAGCTAAAGACTTATCTTCAAGTTCCTGGATAAAAACTTTTGCCTTTTTCGAATGATTTGGGAGATTCCTTCAAAAACTTCAAACTAATGTTTTCAACATGATTTAGTCTGATCATTTGAGAAAATGAGAATAATTGATTTTTACCTAAGATTGTGTATTTAACTGAGCATATTGGATGAAATCATTGAATGAAATAAATTTTGGGTGAGCCAAAATGATGGAAACTTTACCCAAGGCATAGGCAAAGTTGTCGAGTTAAGGAAAAAGTGAAATAAAACCTTTTAGATGGGAAAAAAAGTCCTTATATTGGCAAGAAGGAGCACCTTGATTAAGGAAAATTGTATGATTTGTAAGAGTATGAGTTACTTTTAGAATGAATAAGGCATAAGGGAACCCCTTGTGAAGCAATGTCATATGTATATGCCTTATTTTGCAAATACAGTAAATTTTGTTCGAAACTCGCTTGATGCTTCTTCAAACACGGTCACAGAGGCTTGTTTATTTTGAAAACCAGTAAGGCTCGTTGGATACATGGTGACAACTTGGTTCGAACAAGTTGTTTTAAAAGGCCTATTATCTCATTACATCATGATATTTTCTCTTTTAAGCTCTATATGATCTCATTATATCATTTTTTTCAACTTACATTAAATCTATGGCTAGAAATTCCAACTTAATTAGTAGTTTTATGACGATTGCACATAGAAAAAATTCAACAGAAAAATCAAAAGAGTGTGCAAAAGTAAAGGGTCACCTATGGAATAGTATGAAGTTATCAAAGGGGAGTACCTTTAAAAAGAGCTGCCATCTCATGAGTTTGAAAGCTGCCTTGACAAATTAAAAAATTCAAACTTATAAAAATTCAAGGATGGTATAAATTGAGAGGGAGTTCTTGGTTGGAAGGGCTAAATCAACACCTAGGTAGTTCACTATAGTTGTTTGTAAATCCTTTAAATGACACTAATTACCGAGTAATTAGCTCAGGGGTGTTATAATTTGTGGCAATCCATCGTAACCAAAACCGACATATTCACCTAAGTCATTGTTATCATCTTCTTCTTCATTCTCACTCACTACTCATACTTAACGGTATTTTCAAAAAACTTTCAGCATGTATATGTCTTGTCCATCCCGTACTAGAGTAGGTGTTCTCTGACCTCATCTATGTGCATATATAATCCTTATTATTACACTTCCTACACGAACATCTTATCCTATGGGTCCCATCCACGGATGCAAAGCAAACTCAATGAAATCTTTAATCCCTCTCACATGCCCGGGAAAATGCTTGCCCCTTAAGTCTATCCAACTTTTATCCATTTTCATCTACCTAACACAAGTCAAACATGTTGCTCATTATGTACAATTTTATTAATGTTTGAGTTACTGGTAGATGAAACATGAATCCTTACACCTTCATCTTATCACTAATGGGTAAGGCGGGGTCCTATTCCATTCTAGAATGCACAATTTACAATGCAATTAGCAGTCACTTTTCTATTTTTTAAGAAAATTTTGGCATCATCTGTCTACGATTCTCCAAATACATGAGATATGTAATACCCTGACCCAGAATAGTACGTAAACCGAGGTAGACCAGGTCGAGTAGTGCAATACTTAGTTGTAATCCTAGCTATTAAAGCTCTATATCATGATATCATATGGACTGAACGATTTTGAAAAGTGAACGGTTTAAATTATACAGTCAATACCGAGCGACCCAAAACCGAGCACCGTAATGCATGCACGTATGCATGGGTACTGTCACGCCCCAAATTCCCACAAACCCGAGGCGCGAATAACGAAGCCAAAAGAAAATAAAATAAAGGTAAAGGACAATCTAACTGGTTCAACTTAGCTTACATTCATTTTCATCAACATACATACAACATGCCATCTTGGGCTTAAGCCCGTACATCACAAAATGCGCCCCAAGTGCCAAAATACTCTAAGTTCTTTCTTCCACTAAAACATCACTGAATCTCTCGCGTAGCCAGAGTGTCATCTGAAATGTTGTCTCACGAATGGGTCAGCTCAACTGCTAGTACAATATAATGCTAATGCAAGAAACAAAATTAAGGGCATGGCATGTGCGAGTGTACAGTTATATCTACATGTCATTCAATGTCATCCATAAAATGTACTAGCAATAATCTACGTGCCATCCAACTCATTAACATAATCTAAGGCGTGGCATGTGCAAGTGTACAGTTATATCTACATGCACAATTATAACCTACATGCCATCCAATTTATCCATACAATGCATTAACAAGATTCATCACACATTCATGAATTCATTAATACAATGAGATGAAAATATGTGTGACACACCCATGCAAACTCCATGTCACACCCATGACTCACTTTACGGACCTTCCCCGATGGCCTGAGTAACTAGTATGTCTCACTTTACGGTCCTTCCCTGAAGGCCTGAGTAACCAGTATGTCTCACTTTACGGACCTTCCCCAACGGCCTGAGTAACCAGTATGTCTCACTTTACGGACCTTCCTCGACGGCCTGAGTAACCAGTATGCACAACACCAAATGCTCAACTCACACCATGTTCCAAGGAATCACACTATGCCAATATGCTCTGATTCCACCATGCCATAATGCAATCTCAATGAGGCATCTTATCCACATATGAAGCATGCTTTAAACAATGTATTACACAATAAAAGTCCTATCACAAAATCCCTCCATCAAGGGTACATGCATACATAGTTCACTTAAACACATGCTTCAAGTTACACATTCCATAATCTCAACAATTCTCAAAAATATAATTCATGCATTATGCTAACTTATGCGATATACACAGTCACGATCCACATTCTTCACCAACTTTCAAAAAGATAATAGGAAACACATAAGCATATAAGCAATCAAGCAGATATGTGAATCATTAAGTCAACATAGAAGTTATTCCTAAACTTAATTCTATTTCTTACTTAGCACAATATATCGTACCTGATGAGTCGGTCTCAACTCAGGAAGATGTACTCGGTGTGTAGCGGAACTAGTAGTAGAATGCAGAAGGTTAGACCACTTTCTCCTTGCCTTTCGGTGTCCTTTTATTTTTCTAATTCTCCTCCCGTTGCAACTTCTCCCTCTATCTTCTTTTGTTTCTGGTTTTCCTTCCTCCTTCTCAAAACTCTCTCTCTTTCTCTCTCTCTCCCTCTCTCTTTATTTCTGGTTTTTGATTTTTTTTCTTTCTCTCTCTAACTCACAGATATACACTCATATACACTCAGGCATGTACACTCTCTCACGCCACCTTCCTGCAACAGCCACCCTTCCTTACCTGTTCTGACCTTCCACTGCCCAAGCCAGCTACAGCCCCTCCTCATCTCTCTCTAATCCAACGGATACCCATATATATACGCATATACTTACACACCATCCCACAGGTAGCTAGGTCACTTCAGCCCACTTCTTCTGACTTCCTTTCTGTCCAAGCCACCCTCTTCCCTTCACCAACAGCTTTGCATTTATTGCAAAGTTGACCCCTTCTTATATATATATATATATTATATCACTTGTGTACATACACACGTACCAACACATTGGCACACAAGATCTGACTTGTATATATATATATATATATATATATAACCATTATATATACATATATACATGTATTTAATTACCAATATATATAGATACATATATACATATTATGCAATTCACATACATGCATGCACACATCACTCATTTTTTACACCCATCATATCTACATACACCATCACGTATAATAATAATAATAATACTAACAACACAATAATAATAATAATAATAATAATAATAATAATAATAATAATAATAATAATAATAATAATAATAATAATGGTAATAACAATAATAATAATAAAAATTTTATTCCAAAAAAAAAAAAAAAATTTCGAGTCTTTACAGGTACGTATGCATGTATGTATAGGCCTTCAAAAATAAGTGTATGTATATATATGTATAAATAGGTAAATATCTATGTATACATATGATTATATGGCATACATAAATATACATATATACGGTTAGAATAGAAAATAAAATACAAGAAAAGAGAGTGAGAAGCAGCCATGTATTGCTGTATGTATGTGTGTGAAATTAGCATGTGTTTGTGGTGTGTTGGGAATAGCAACAAAGTTGCCGACATGAAGGAAGAAAAGGTGAGAAATAATATGTGTGTATATATATATATATATATATATATATAACAAATATCTATAATATTAGATGTTGGAGGGTGGAGAAGCAATGGATGGTGAAAAGCAGTCCAAGAAGGCTGCAAGGAAGGTAGGAGGAAAGAGAAAAAGTAGGAGCTTGGTGGGGGAAATTTTGCTATAAAAATTGAGAGGGGTTTTGAGAGAATTCAGAAAACAAAAAGAAGAAGGAAACGTCGAGAGAAACATTGGAGATTTAGAAGTTGAAATAGAAGAAAAGAATGGCGCTACTGTAAGCAACAAACCTGAAATTCAAGTGAGTGAAGTCAAGTTTATTTTAATTGTTTTAAGCATGAAAGGCTCAGTTTTACGATAGGGTCTAGCAGAGTATAGAATTAGAAAATAAATGCAAAAGGAATGAGGTGAAATGGTGGAAAAATAAGCATGAAAAATGGAGTTGCGGGTTTTTTCCTTGAAAGATTGGGTTTAAGATTTTATGCTTTAAAACTTGTTTTTATGGTGAGGAACTAATCCTCTTGGTTGCAGAATTTGATTAGAAGAAAAAAAATGGGAGAAACAGCAGAAAAACCACCATGAAAAAGGGCTCGCCAGAATTTTGATTTTATGGCCGGAGCCATTGGTTTAGGCATATTTGTGAACCTATAAAGGGTTTTGTGGAAAACTAATTATATGGTGGTGACCTAGAAGGAGAAAGGAAGAGAATGGCATCAAAATTAGGTCGGGAAGTTGATCAGAAAAGCTGTCGTTGCCGGAGAAGACCACCGGCGTATCGCCGGAGAAGACGGCTGTAACACCCCGACCCAATGTCGTGTCATAACGAAAACGAATGTGAATATCGATATGCCAACTTTCAGTAATTAGGCAGATTAAGAATAATAATAATAATAATATTACTATATGAAAAAAATAAAAAAATAAAAAAATAAATATAATAATACCATATGTAAAAGACATAAAATAAAATATAATATTACCAATAAGATTAAAATAACATAAAATATATATATACACATACATCTAAACTTACAAGTATATAAGTATAGGTATATATATGTACGGCTGTATGTATATTTATATGTATATATGTAGCTATGCAGGATGGAATTTAGGAAATTGGGAGAGAGAATTAGTGCTGCCTTGGTGGTCTCTATTAAGCTGAATGATGAAAAACTATGGGCAGCTAGTAGCTGATATCTAATTGCATTAGGAGCTTTTGGAGGCTCGTTAGTGGTGGCATAATGATGGCAGATAATAAAGGAGGGTATGGCTGCCATGTGAAGGAGAGAATGGAGGCTGTGAGGTGGTCTCCATGCACGGTTTTAAACCAACAGATGGCAAATCCAAGCTTCAAGGACACTGTATGCAACATACGTGTTGCTTAATGCAGCAAAATATATAAGTTTACGGGTCTCTGAATATGAGAGTTAGAAGAGAATTAGAAGCTGAGAAGGAGAGAAACTGATAGGAACCGGAGCAGCAATAATTTGGGGAAAATTAGTCCAAACAGGTAAATTGTAGGTCGAATTCCGTTTAATTTGTTTTGATTTAAAAGCATGCAATTGTAGGATTTTATTGTGCAGAATTTAAGCTTTGAATTGCAACAGAAATGAATGAAAACTATCCAAAATTGAGTGAGAAAATCTGAGCTACAGTTGGAATAAAATTCCAAAACGTGGGTGCAGGTCTGATTTAGTTTGAACCAAACCTAGATTGGTGTCTTGGGCCTTAAACTAGACCCTTCTAACATCTCCAAAACCAACATGCGCGACCCTAAAAACTTGGAATCGACCACCAAACCGTTAGTTACAGGTTTTATTATTTAAACCCAGTTTCAGTTTTAGAGTTCTAAACTCGGTTTTAAGAATAAGAATCAAACCCTCTGGCCATAGGGATCACGTCGCACCAAACCACAATAAAAATGGTTTCGAAATGGAGATTTATGGCCGAATTATTCAGTTCGGCTAACATGGCTCAAACCGAGCATTTAGGTTACCTATACGACCTCATATGAATGCCAAGATGTAGGCCAAACCCTTAGGAATGTGCATCAACTAAGAACAGAGAGAATCAGTGTTTGAAAACACACGAAATAGAAAGGAAAGAAATTCAGAATTAGGGCAACACTGGTAAAAATCGTGAAGAAGACGACCGAGTGGACTCGCCATTTAGATCGAGTCAGACAGGTTAACTCGGACACGTGTCAGGACGAGACCAAGCCCACCGAATTATTAGAACGGCGACGTTTTGGTTGGTTTTAAATTTAAAAAAATTAGGGTTGACGTCATCATGACGTCAGCTTTACGTGTTTAACCAAATTGAACCGGTTGGTTCAGTCAAAACCGGACCGGTTCAGTCCCAATGCAACTGAACCCACTGGTTCAGTCCGGAAGTTAGGGAAATTGTAATTTGACCCCAAGACTTCTATGAAATTCTACTGTGGCCCAAGCTAAATTAAATTAATATTAATTTAATAATATTTAAATACCAAAATTACGAAATTGTCCCTAGTCCTCAAACAAGTCAAACGGAGTCCGAATAAAGTAAACGAATAGTGGATTTTTACTATTTTGGACATTCTGAACCCAACGGTGGGGTCCGTTTCATGAGAAGGGACCCCAAAAAATTAAGACACGATAAAGTGCAAATTACCAAATTGTCCCTAATGTAGCCGATGTCCAAATAAGACAAGTTATTTGTGTATTCTTATTTTCTTGGGCCTTCTGAGATCAATAGTGGGGTCCGATTCATGAGACGGGACTCTGAAAAAAATATATATATATGACACGTGAAATGATCAAAATACCCTCAAGGTACCCGAAGCCAAATAAAAAGCTAAGAGGGTCTAAATTGACTTTCTTCGACGTTCCGAATCCAACGGTGAGGTCCGTATTACGAAATAAAGTACGAAAAAATGTGATGCGTCAATAAAATAAGACTCACGATAAGACGTTAGGACGTAATACAATTTAAGCATAATTAGAAACATCAATAGGAGATATTTGAAGTACATTGAAGTTAATAGATTATTGTGAATTGTTTCTAGGAACTACAAAGGGAAGGGAACAACCAACTAATAGTGTAAACCCAGGAAATCAAGGTGAGTAACCTTGCGTTTGAAGTGGAGATTTTAACTCCACGGATTTGAGATGTTTTAACCTTCAAAATGTCGAAGCATTGAATGTTAAATTCCGTATTTCATGATTCCTGTCTTGAAATATTCCGTTCTTATAAACTTTATTGTGACATGCTCAATGAATGATTTCCATTATGGTCTTCCTTAATAGTATTTAGCATGTCTACATATTTGAAGATTTTGTTATGAAATCATGAACATCATATCTTAAATACTCTTGAAAAGTATTTAGTTAAAGAAGCCATATGAAAAATGTTTTGCCAGATAATAATAAGCACAGAGGTAGAGTTGTGGGTTCTACGGAACACTTCGGACCTATCATGTGCATTAACACTTGTAAGCACAGAGGTAGAGTTGTGGGTTCTTCGGAACACTTCGGACCTATCATGTGCATATGCCTGGTAGCAGGATCTGATCCCACAGGCAATGAGATATCTCCACGTATACGTAAAATGGGAGTCTGGTTCGAAACAGATTCCACCTAATGAAAGTGAAAAGATGACAAATGTTTTGGAAATGGAAGCAGGTTTTACCCTCATTTTCATTATGCATGTTATATGTTTTGAAAGTAATGTTCTTGAAAATGGAAGAAGGCTTTGACCCCCATTTTTACTATGCATGCTTACATGCTTTGAAATGCATATATTCTATTTGAAGAAACGTTTATTTAGCTTGAATACTTTAAATGTTTCAAAACTATCCTTATGTAAAGTGCATGTACTCTATGTTCAAATGTATGAACAGTTGGTAGTGTGTATTTTATAAACTCTCATGTGCAAAACCACTACTAATTGAAAACCCATGACAGATGTAGGAATTACTCACTGGGCTTTTCGAAGCTCACCCCATTCCCTAAATTTTTACAGGTAATGATGATGACTAGGAGCCTTGCTCCATCTTGGGATGACGACTAGTGGCTCCATATAAATAGGAACTTTTGAAGATACTAGAACTTGCAATAGGTTAGATTTTGATGTACTAGGACCCATAGTTGGTCGAACTTTTGGATGTAAAATATTTTGGAGATTTTGTACTTAAGCCCGAGGGGCAACCGGATATGTTATGTATGTATATAAAACCTTAAGTTTTAGCATGCTCTGTTTATTATTATATGTACCGCTATGAAGAGTGGCAATATCAGGTGGATGTGTGACAGACTTTAAAAAGAAAAAGAAAAAGTTTTTCACGCTTCCGTAATCACAGGTCACACAGTCATCTGATATTGTTGCTTATGTAAGCCTTGCCCTAAAGCCTCGACTGAAGGGTGGCGGTCGCGATACGGAATCCGCACAAGGTGGGTTTCGGGTCGTGACAACGGCACTGTTCGTCTTCAGGTCGGGTGGGCTACGGGTTGGGTTCAGGTCAGACCTGTCCAACCGCAACCTAGGGTATACAAAACGGCACAATATTTGGTTAAGTTAAAAGGTTTTAAAATTAAATTGGGAGTGTTTGGTTAGGAGGTTAAGCAATTAGAATTGGAAATTATTGGGGATGGGGATATCCTATTCTAGTTTTATAAATTAACCACTGTTTGGTTAACCTGATTTAGGATAGCAAAAATCTGAAATTCAGATTTAACCTAAGAATTTGAGAAATTATAAAAAGACCCTAGTTTTATGGTTATTTTGAAATGACTTCGGAATAAAATATTAAAATAATTAATTAATTAAATAAAAATAAAGAAAAATTACGAAATTGCCCCTAAGTCAAAATAGAGTCAAACGGACTCCGATTAAAGTAGACAAATAGTGAATTTTTATTATTTCGAGCATTCTGGACTCAAAGATGGAGTCCAATTTGTGAAAAGAGGTCTCAAAAAGTAAGAACCCGTAAAAGTGCAAAATGACCATTTTGCCCTTTTTAGTACAGATGTCTGAATTGAGTTTCGCGAAAGCCTGAACCGACTTTTTTTGACGTTCCAGATTCAATAGTAGAGTCTATTTTAGTAAAAAAGAAACTTATAACATAGAGACATAAAATTTGATGAATAACATAGTTCATGTAACTATAGACTGAGACGTATTTTGTGAATCTTAGGAACACCAAAAGGCAAGGAGAAGGTAGTCTAGACCTTCTAGTTAGAGACAGTAAGAGGTAAGTAAAATCCGATCTCTGCATGTGTTACGTTCCAAGCCATGTCAATAGTTCTTTTGTATATTGCCTATTGTATTTTATACATACTAGTGTTTTTTGAGCCACATTGATATTGCCCTATCATGTGGGAAGCATTTATTGATTTCTATATATATATATATATATATCGATCATGATTGTACACTTGTGCATAGATTTCTTTTTGTACACTTGTATCTAGGGCCATAAGGGCCAGACAATTATATTCGAAGCAGTCTAGTAACCATGGCCTCGAAAAATATCGTTACGTTAGATTTTCTAGAATCAGTTATGATTCCACTATACTCTTCGTGGAAGATAGCATGATCCCGATATATTATTAGTGACGGATTTGTGCCCAGTCACAAACTCCATCTAATGCTATTTATGACCCTCGGGTCAAAGTTCCAAGTTGAACACCAAAGACGTTGCTGTGCGAGGCATGGGACGTAGAGTTACATCGTATACAGAGCAGTATTATTCATGTATCTTGTGGGAGCTGAATATGAGCTTAGGGGGATTTTCGGGCCTCACGAGTGTATATCTTTTTCTTAATATCACTATCTTTCATTATTGATTATCATAGCTTGATCATGTTATATTATTATGAAACTTCTTTCATGAGACTTTACAACTTTCATTTGAGTACTTACAATTCATACTTAAGATAGCTCATGACTATAACAGTATGACATTGTTAGCAAAGCAGATTTATTTCCTTATCTTTTAAGCTTTTATTATCTGATATTGAGTTTTATATTCATTGACTGGCTAGCATTTCTATATACACCTGTACACATGGCAGAGTAAAGGAATACTTACTGAGTTTTTATAGCTCATATAGATACTACATTCATTTTCAAGCACAGATATCAAGAACAGACATTAGAGCCTGATAGCTAGATGTGGACATTACTTTTGAAGTTGCAAGTGTAATATTTAGTACAAGTCTTATAGCTCCCATGTCATCCACGTCTTGGGGATGAACAGTTGTTAAAGAATTTTTATAGTCTGTATTTTTAGAACCTTATATATATCACATGCAGCTTTTATTTATTTATTTAAGTCCCCGCTATTTATAGTTTGATAGTTGTTGTATGTTAGTAACACTGATTGTGTAGCAAGTTGAGACACTCGGTTCGACAATAGTGTCAGATTGGGTTCGCGATACGAGATCCGCATAGGGTGGGCCTTGGGTCATGACAAGATACATGTTACCACGTTTAAATATGTACCCAGAAAACACTAGGAAACCATATCGAAATTTTTTCCGAGCGGAATCAAGCATATTCTATTATCTGGAATGCAAATTTATGCATTCCCAAATTGTCTAATTCTAGACAATTCAAGAATTGACATTCATATACGCAAAAATAATCATGAATTAATTAAGAAAAATCATTGATGAGTGTTAAAAATAACTCTTGAACGGAGTTAGGATTACATGAATGCAATTACTTGGGTTTATATAACTAGTTCTAATATTTTAATAATTAGCTCCAATTTATATAATTAGTTTGGCACAACATTTGGCATATATAATTGTTACACAAAATAACTACTCTCAAATTCTAACCACTATTCTCACACTTGTTAGTATGAGCTTGAATCATTGCACTAAGAAATACCCTATTATGGATTGAGGGAATAATTAATAAATAAAAGAGTCTTAACCTAATAAAAAGAAATTAAATAATAAAAAACTAATATATATATATATATAATGTTAACCTAATCTTACTAGATTAAGAAAATCCTAGATAACTCAAAATACGAAAAAATAATTATTTTTGAACTTTTCATAAACTAGTAATTACTCTTAAATCTATTAGAAATATATAAATAAATAATTAAATAAAATTAACTTAAAACATGTTTACTAACTTTTCTTCCTTTTTTATTGGGTTTCCTAATTTTAACTTGTTTAGGATTCATCAAGTTACTTGTAATACTTTTTGGTTTATGATGTTGTTATTTTCTAGTTAGAAGACTTCCCGTTCTTTACTGCCTGTCAAGAACTTGAGATCAGAGGGTCATCGGGAAGGCTCCAGTGGTAGCCGCTCTGATGATTAAGTCAGTAGAAAAATCAAAACCGTAACTCAAGAGACGAATTGAATATCGATTGAAAGCGTACCTTATAGCCTTATTTATAGGCTGTAGATTTCCTAAGTTGAGTAGGATTAGGAGTCATAAAATTAGGGATTCAAAAATATCTGAAGATAGTAGTTTTCATGTAAAACTTTGTTTCCTTATTCTGAGGTTAGTAGCCTATAAAAGACGGTGATAGGCTCTGAACCGTTTACCTTTGAGCACTTTGTGCTCGGTTGACCTTGATGAAATAACCTTCTTGTGATCTGTACCCTGAAGAGCTCATTATAGACACGTGTCACGCCTTAAATATGGTAGTCAAATTATGGTATATCAATTTCCTAATATTATATTCTTTCAATTTTTAAAACATGCACTTTATTTTTTTATTGTAAATTGAACAAAACCAATAAAACAACAAGTAAATTATCTATATCTATATATATATATATATTTTGGTTTCTTGTGAATTTTTTATTTATTTCATATGCTAAAACATGTCCTCTAATCTTTAAGTTCAACAAAATCAACAAATTTCTAACATCACTCAAATCAACACCACACTAAATTCATACATGAACACAAATATACAGACATGTATATATATATATATACATATATTTAAATAATAGAAAACATATATAGACATATATTTAAACAATCCAACCCATAAATACACACTTTTAAATAATATAAAATAAAATATACATTTAAATAATACAACAACACATATTTAAACAATATAAATCATATAGCACACATATTTATATATATATATATATATATACACACACACACATTTTAAGAGATGATGCTTTATTCAATAGATTGAGAGATTTAGAGAGAGTCTCTAATCAAAGTTGCCTCTGTGGAAAGTCACTTGTCAAAATTGCAAGAAAAAGTGTTGTTCGTGACTAGTGAGAGATAGATTGAGAGAGAGAGAGAGAGAGAGAAGCACGGTTTGAAAATCTGACTGAAATCACAACTTGAATTTGGGGGTTGTATTGACTTTAGCGATGTGCGTTACTAAAAGGTCATTTAATTTAAACGTTGTTGCTTAGTGTTACTTAAAAAAAATTGAACATTACTGACGCACTATTTGTGCTTGGGTCCTAGTGTGACACTTAACTATTTACACTAGCACTCTGTCAGGAGGAGTCTAAATGGGAATGCGACTCTATCGAGAAGAGTCCTACTTAGACTAAGACATTATCAAGAGGAGTCCTAATGGGAATATGAGTCTCACTAGAAGTAGGTTTCTTGGTATAACTACCGATTTGCTATTACTTAATCAAGGGTCACAAAATGAGGTGTCTACAGAAAGCCCTCGTTGACGAAACTTGTGAGCAAGTGAATGTTAATGCAAGAAAAAGAGATAGCCAGTTTGACCTTAATTGTGATATTTTGTTTGACGTGGTCAAACTCATTCCTATATGAGATTCCTACATATCACCCTTGGGTGGATCAGACCGTTCGTACTTCATGACTAGTAGAAATAAGTGTTGTCTTTACCAGATTTCTCTAAAGAGACTCGTCTCGATAGGATTGCTGCGAGGTTATGCCCTCGAAAATGACTCCTTAGAGCCTTACTTGGTAATAAATACAATCTTAACAAGTCTTTCATGAGGTTGTGATCTCATGAGTACTCTTACGTCTTTAGACGTTTCACCTAAAAGGGAATTCCATTCTAGTAGGTTGATAAGAGAGAATGTGATAAATAGCTTACTCGAAAGGAATGCTATCATAACAGGTGATAAAATGTGATGCGGTGGATGGCTTACCCAAAAGGAATGCTATCCTAACAAGATGATAAAATATGATGCACTGGACGGCTTACCCAAAAGGAGCATTATCCTAACAGAATGATAAAATGTGATGCAATAGACAGTTTACCTGAAAGGAACCCTATCCTAATAGGTTGATAAGATGTGATGCAATGGACGGCTTACCAGAAAGAAACACTATCCTAATAGAATTCTTCTAAAAGCAATGATAAAACTTTCATAAGATTATATCCCTAATGAATGGATTGTTAAGATGAATTATGTCCTAAGATGATTCTGCCGAGATGGATTACCGCCTTAAACGGTTTTTTGCCGAGATGGATTACATCTTCGGATGATT